>OZ038490.1:36336895-36349395 GCA_964036315.1 Acanthosepion esculentum
CTTCAAGCGAATGAATCCTATAGTTCTTAAAGGGGACCATCTCGTAGTTTGGTACTTCAAAATCCCAGCGAAGGAACTTTACCAAATGACAGAAACTATACCACCGGAAGACTTTCAACGGTAAAAACAACTAAAATGGGTGCACGTGGGACGAGAAGGGAAAATAATGACATAATCCAGATGCTGAATTTTCCACATTAACTTAAACAAAAAATTAGGAAGGAAACTCCAGTCAGTACTAAAAAGATCGTTAACAGCGGGTTGAAATGAATCTATTTTCCTGAAAAACTACTTTAAGAGAAATATTTTATAAATTTCAACCGCCATTAACGATGTTCGCCCAAATCTTTCCACATAAGAGAACAGCTAATCTCACCATTACCATTAGCATTACCATTAACCATTAGCATTAACATTACCATTAGCATTACCACCAACCATTAGTATTACCATTACCATTACCATACAAGTTTTTTTTGCAAGTAAGTGACCAGAAAATGGATACGTATACTGTTTCAAAATATCTGTAGAAATTTCCGTGATTGCATAAAGTTAAAATGATTTTATATTTGTTGATTTTCATATGCACGTAAATATTTGTTGGGCTGAGGAAACCTTGGTGGCCGGTCATAATTTTAATCACCTAGGGAGAAACTAATTTACATACTGACTTGCATGGACACACTCCGCAAGCCATTGCGTTGTTAGCAATAATAGAATGAGGAGAATCCTGTTCATGTTTCTATGCTAGAACTCGATTCTATGCGAAAACATTTCCTTAAAAAATGGAGACCGCACTTGCAAACGAATGGCCGTGCAACTATAAGTAGGTTTTAAAAAAATGTTGAAAGATGAAAGGAATATAAATTATCAACTTCTCTTTTTCCAATAAAAACGAAACATTGCTCGAAAAAGGATATTTTATTTAAGAAGCCTTGCAGCATTTTTGTGGGGAAAAAATCGTGAAAATGGCGTGAAGAGAAATAATGAGACAAAAGAGAAACAAACAAAAACGAAGCGAAAAAGAGAAGCAAAAAGAAGAGAAAAGAGAGAAGAAAAGATAATAAAATGATGCGAAAGAGGGAAAAAGAGAATGAGAAAAGAGGAAGAAAAAGAAGCAAAAAGAAGAGAAAGAAAATGTGAATGAAAGCCGTGATAATTAGGAATGCATTCTCGTCTGCAAATTCATGAGTCGAAAAAAGATCAATATATTGTTGACTTATGCTATCTTTGCCTACTACATCATAAATAGAGTTCCATAAAAGAACAGGCAATCAGTTATTTCTTAGATGACAAAAGGACGGTCATGTTTACTATATTTGTTCACTAGTTCTCCCTAAACCAGAAAATAGATATATCATTTCTATACAGCAAAACTATATTCGAATAATTTCCGTTCTTAAAAATATTAAATTAAACCATTAGCATTAACCATTGGCATTACCATTAACCATTAGCATTACCATTAGCATTAAAATTAACCATTACCATTACCGTTAACCATTATCATTACCATTAAACATTAGCATTACCATTAAACATTAGCATTACGTGACCATGGATGCTTGTTTTCGAGTGTGTCCACCTGTTAGGATGTCTAGCTAATCCCTCTTGCAGACATCTGCTCAGACACAATTTTGTTTCTTCACTACTCAGAGAAAATCTGTGGTTTTATACTGGAAGATTGGACCATAGCTACAATTTCTGGTAGAGAGCTCATAATCTAGCGTGCTCAGTACTTGAACACGGCTAGCGAGCGCTGAAACCTTCGGTCACGAGGGCTTGTGACTTCATACTATAACGTAACTATTGAGGGTTTTTCGAACAGTTTCATCTACCCAATTTCACTCACAAGGCTTGGGTCAACCCGTCGTATAGTTTTTCAATGCATTTTCAACGGTGTTGTTCACTTGGATCGTCTCCCCAGGTCGATATTATCAAGAAGTCACGTCGTTGATAATTGGACTTGGTGTGATTAGGACCTCGTTGTCAAACCGCTAACGATCTAAGCACTCGGCTACACCGATTTCTGTATTTAACCTTTTATTTTTCAGTATATTTTCGTCTTCCTGTCTAGGAGATTTTTTTTATTTAAATATCAAATTTGTAGAAGTTTTATAACTAAATAACAAATTCTTCTATACTATTTTGTAATGACTAGAAAGCTAGTCTCGCAGACCATCATGTCTAGTGAATTCGAACCTCACTGGATGCTGAACTTGTGATCTTGTACCAAAATAAGTTGAACTTAGTAAATACCGATAACCAAGTTTCTTTTATGCGCTATCTCCCTTAGTATGTGTGATATCATGGCTATCCACACCTTCCTTTGTAGCTTTTCGGCAATGCTTGTGTTTTCAGCACCAGTTTTCCTTGTTTTGACATCCATTTGCACGAAATCTTTAGGTAGCTTACTCACTGTTTCCTTCACTGTCCTGTAGGGGAACTGATATTACATAGCAGTACAGCACCTTTTTCTTTCTAACGATATTTCCTTATCTTTGTTCTATCCGTGGTATTTGCTTCAAGTCTCCTCTTCTTCTGCAGAAAAATTGTCCAGCATTCACTGCCATATCAGAGGACTGATATTACATCACAGTTCAGTACTCTTTTCTTTGTTTCTAACAATATTTCCCTCTCTCTCTCTGTTCTGTCCATGGTATTTGCTTCAAGTCTCTTCTTCATCTGTAAAGAAATTGTCAAGCATTCACTGCCTTATCGGAGGGCTGATATTAAGTAGCAGTTCACTGGAGGGCTGATATTAAGTAGCAGTTCACTGGAGGGCTGATATTAAGTAGCAGTTCAACACTCTTTTCTTTTTTTCTAACGAAATTTTCCTGTTTCTTAATATTTTGCTTAGTTTTTTTTTAAAACACCTTTTGCTATTCCCTGTGCCTTCCAAGAAATTTGTAATGTAGTAGAAAAAATAAACTGCATTTTCAGTGCACCTTTCATGGAGGAAAAATAATTTTTAATGTTTGAACATCATTAGATGGCGTAAGAAATGTTAAAAAGCATAATAAAAATTATTAATATATGATTAATAATTAATATAATAAAATTTTCAAATAACTCAAAATTAAACAACAAAAACATGTATATTAAAATCTGTGTAGTTATGCGGTATGATGCTGGAATAGACCTGGCCTCAAGTTTAAACCAGACCACTAAAGGAAACCAGGTGCAGAATTGGCCTGGGATCCGCGATTCATTCGTTTTCAGAGATAGCTCCGAGATTTGAACACCTGTGAGTGAGACTTCGTGAAGATAACATTTGTGCGGACGAGAGAAAGATAGATACATAAGGAACTACTTCATAGAATAGAGGACAGTCTCTTTCAGGCATCAGAGGATAATATGAGGACGATGTTCGTTTGAGGTATCTACGGGGCCGCACCCCACAGACTGGACGAGAGTAACGAGGAAGTCAGGAACTGACTAAAATGTAATGTTAAGTAATGAAGATTGAGGTCTTGTGTTATCAATTTATCAACAGACACGCGTTATTAAGGTTATTTCCTGAAAAATAACTCGGCTTTAAAGAAAACATTCTTCAGAGGAATTATTATGAAAGTAACCAGCTGCAGTGAAATCTTGCGAGATAATTTGGTGTCATGAATACTTACGCGAGAGTGGTGAATTCAAAACCTACTAGAGAGAAACAACAGCCATAATTCTGCATATAGCATATAAAGTTATCTAGGCTAACAAATGAAATAAAAGTTTGCGAGAGATAAAGAGACAGATGACTTTCCTGGGATGGACAGATATAATGATATATCGTGTTCTAGACAGATAAGTGTAGTCATACAATATGTATTCGAAAGAGATAAAAAATGACTTTCATAAGAGAGATATAGCAACACGTCCAAAAATATTCCACCTTGGTCTTTGTCCCGCTGTCCATGTCTGGAGATACCTTGTTTTGTTCTTATTTATGTTGAATTCCGTGTCACCGCCTGTTTCATTCCTTCAGACCTCAACCCCACTTCAGAGACCGTATCAACAAAGGACGATTTCTTTTTTATATTCGTTTTATGATACGTGCTAGGATCGGTTCGAGAAGTTAATGGGAGGAAAATCTTCAGGAGAACAAATACCCACTCGTTGACTTAGTATTCCACCACGAGCGGGTTAGTCTCGCTCAGGAATCTGGGTACGAGAAGCGTGTCAACTTCTAAATATATATATATATATATATATATATATATATATATATATATATATATATATATATATAATTTCTTTCCAGCTATGCATTAAATAATAGCAAAAGCAGGGTTCTTTGGCCTTTGTTGGCAACCAGTCTAGGAGACGGACAACCTGAGGAAAATCGTCTGTAGACCTTGTGGCACACAATGTGTGCCAGTTCTCTGTATTCAGTTCTTCCGAAAAACGTATGTATAGACAATCTGACTGTTCTGTTCTAAGAACTGAAAACTTGGACCCTCATATGTCGATGTCGACGGAAGAGTCCCTCATAGTGGTTACACGTGTTTGAGTTGATATCCCTGTTTTTTTTTTTATTTTGTTAAACACTGAAATAACAACCAGCTTAAATTGAGAAGTCATACGAAAGAAAAAATGTACCTCTGACAAGAATCGAATCTGCATCCCTTTTTTCCAGTGAAACCACTATTTTCTCATGTTATGATATCTCTGTATTCAGGTCTTCTGAAAAAGGCTTATGGGCACATCACGTTGAAACACCGGTTCTCCTACGATCACCGTAGTTAAGTGACATCGAGCCTGGTCAGTACCTAGGTAGATGACCGCTTGGGAATACCAAATGCTGTGCGGGTGGCGTAATGGATAATAGCTCGGAACTGATAATCGGAGAGCCGAGTTCTAATTACCGTTTGGTTCATTATTTTCACTTACGCACAAATACCCCTGGGAAAAGTATGAATTCATGTCTTCTCACACAGCTATTGGTTAATTAGTAAGATTTATATTCATAAACCATTATTATCTAAAAAAAAAATCTTACAATCTAAAAATATTTTCTAGCTTTTAATTACTTGCAAAGGCTTGATAAACCGTAAAAAACGAATGAATCAATCAATTTTCCGCAAAATGTGTTTGTTTCTGCACAAGACTTCACCACTATAATCAAATCATCTGTACGTGTAATTGATCTAATCATGGCATTAATGGACAGAAATGATGATAGAGTAAGTGTGATAAATAAAATTAAAAGTTTATGGGGTTGAACAATTGAACGCCTTCGATTTTTATTTTGCTCACTACAGATTCTGAATAGCTCGACCGAAACATAAAGGTATTTTGTACGAGAGAGACTTCGCAATTTGAAAGTTCACATAAGTGCAAATGGGCCGCCGGCATGTTTAAAGCTTAAGGTGTGTGTCATATCGATTGGAAGAAAGCTGCAACGGAAGTGGTTCCACATTGAGACGACGCTTTCCATTCCAAGACCAGCTGGCATTCAAAGTGACTCAGGCGAAAATCAAACATATCGGATATTGCAGATTGAAGAACAAGGCTGGGAATATGGCTTTCGAAAGAGAATTAAATGTGATGGCGAATAATTTTAGTTGCAAGACGTTTTAGGCGTCAAAAAATGATGCCTGTCAAATATGGCGGCAAAAGAAAATACTTTTCATAAAATACAAATTATTATCGCTGATATTTGTACAGAATATTTCCGTTATCTGATAATATCCCATTTAAAATACTGGCATATGCTTATGAGAAAAAAAGAAAGAGTAAGAGATATATGTGTAGAGAGAGGGAGAAATCGAGGAGAGCGATAGAGGAAGAATGAAAAGATGATAGAGATTTGGAGAGGAGAAAGAGGGGAAAAGAGAAAGTGAGTAGGTAGAAAGTGATAGAGTAGGTAGAAATAGAGATAAAAAGAGAGGGGAAGAGATAAAGAAGGAAAGCAAGTGAGGGAGAGAGGAGGGAGAAAGAGAGAAAGACTAGGAAGGAATGTAGAATAAAAGAGAAAAGGAGAGAGATATATCGGAATAAATAGCGAGGAGAAAGAGGAGGAGATGTGTGGGGGAGAGAGAGAGAGAGATAAAGTGAGATAGGAAGAGATATATAGGTGGAGAAAGACAGAGTAGGGAGAGATAGATTGATGAGTAGAGAGAACGAGAGAGTTAGGAGAGAGATAAAAACAGAAAAAGATAGAGGTAGGAAGAGATAGAAAGGGAGACAGTGGAAGAGAGTGGGGAGATAGAAGTAGATAGAAAGCGAGAGGGCTAGGAAAAGGAGGAAAGGGAGAATGAGAGAGGGAGGAGGGAGAGGAGGGAAAGGTGGGAGATAAGAAGAAACAAATGGAAGAGACACAGAGAAAGAGAGAGGAGAGAGACCGTATATACTCGAGTATAGTACGAATTTTTATGGTCAGTTTTTTACGCAAATAATAGGGGTTCGTGCTATACACAGGCAATTTTTTTTGAAGAAGTTAAAAATCATGCATTTTCAATGACCCGTTTCACTATATACGAGTAATTCTTTTTTGGAGGGCTTAAAATTTATGCAGAAAAAGTTCAGGGGAAAGAAGAAAGCAGAGAGATGTGCTTCTCGAAATACGTTACTTTTAGTTTTGATTCTGGCGTCAAAAATCTATATTTCCACCTTCGTAGCTTGACTGGTGGTTCTGAAATTTTATAAGTTTCAGTGATGTCGCCATTAACCAATAGTTTTTTACGCATTGATCAACCGCCCTCTATATATTGGGTTGGTGCATAATTATCAGGCGTTTTAAAACAATATTTATATGAAAAAAGAAACATAACAATTCAACAATAAGATTTTTAAATGATTATTCCAGAGCGTATGATTATCGACACACATTTTTATAACCTAGAAATAAAATATTATTTTTAGTAAAAAAAGTAAACAAAACAGCACTTCAGAGTCTGTCTATATTTCTGAGATGAGGTATTATGTACAGTATTTACATTGACAATAGTCCGACTAATGCAAAACAGCACTTTTTATTAACAAAATAACTCGCCTACAAAAACGCCTGATAATTATGCACCAACGCAATAATTCTAAAACTGACTTGGCGCCTTTTTTGTTGAATAATCTGTATGAAGACTAGGTATTTACTCTATCTCCCCACTAAGACAAGTTGGGACACAAGGTCAGTTTTTATGGTGGGAACCCGAGTGCGTACACCCGGGCTAGGAACAAAAATTACTCGCAGCCCACATAGCCGTCGGTTGCCCAAAGACAGAGACGCAACTGGGAGATGATAAATAATGTGTTACAAACTTCGAGAGAGAGAGAGACAGAGAGACAGAGAGAGAGAGACAGAGACAGAGAGACAGAGAGCGGGAGAGAGAGAGAGAGCAGTTTACCCTGTAATCTGTATGAAGACTGTATTTAAATTTAGGTCAAGTATTTTTCTTATACTAATGTTCACCCAATACAAGAGCCACTCAAGGTAGAGGCTTACAGTGTGGTGTTGCATGAGCGTAAGAAAAGGCAAGAAATATAATTCATAGGGTTATGCAGGAAAAATATCGGTTAACTCTAGGCTTGAGGAGGTCAAGATTGTAGTGATTGGGAAAATAACCTGTCAGGAGTCTGTTCCACCAAGTAGCAGTTATTGGTAAGAAGTTCACCGAATGAAACTTACTCCTTACTAATGGAATTCGGAGGGAATGGTCAGGGTCGTGGAACCAAGGAATGTAGCTCGTCAGAACACTTGCCATGGAAATAACGATAGGGTGGCAAGGAGATTGCGCCGTTTCGTCCGTGGGAAAGGGGTTGTAGGGTGGAAAACAAGGACGCTCTATCATTTTTTCCCTTTCCTAAATTCGGTTTTCTCAATTAATTAGAAGTAATGAACATCACTTATTTGGCACCAGTTTTTCTGTATGACTTAAAAGTAATGACAGTCTTCTATCTTGCACCTGTTTTAATCCGTATCAATTAGAAGTAACGAGCATCATCTTCCCGGTACTTAAGGTCTGCAATTTTTCATTATTTTTTATCAGTTTAACGTTTCACACGAAAAGGTATAAATTTTTTTTTATATATAATGAAATTTCTTTACTAAAAATGAACTCTGTCTATTCAGATAAAAAAAAAATCTTGCTTAAACGACTCCGACTGAAATTAACAATATTTCCTTATTTTCTCATTCAATCATTTATATTTTCTATCCCATCTCGACTTGTCTCTTTTCTAGTATTTGGACATCATCGTCATTGTAATGAAAGACGATACGAACATATTAAAGAAAAATTAATCTACACAAAAATGGACGGTTAAATAAATGGGAATCTATCTTCCAAGATAAAAATCGTTAAGTGTTGGAATTAGCTTTATCAAAAAGGTGCTCTTTTTGTGCGAATTCCAGTCAATAACGATGTTTACATGAGTATGTGTGTATAAATGCCTATATTTGGATGAACGCAAGAGGTGGAGTCGAAAGCTTGGAGCATGCGCAAGAGATTGTCTGTGTGTACACTTCCATTTTGTATTTTCAGGCATCAATAATTTTTAGCTATTTTTGTCTATTTTACGAAAATAAAATGAAACAAATAAAGAATAAAAATGGCGTAAAATACAGCATGACGGAAAATGATCTTTCGGACATATCTATAATATCTATTCGACTTTTCATACAAATTTATACACGTTTCTGTAAATAGAGTTTCTTTATCGTATAGGCAAACATAACGTCTCAGACATTACTTTTGTGATCAATATTTCACCGAGAGAAATTTAATTATATATACATACGTACATACATACATAACTACACACACACACACACACACACACACACACACACACAGACACACACACACACACACACACACACACACACACACACATATATATATATATATATATATATATATGCTCTGTGGGAGTTTGAATTTGTGCATGTATGTTATCTCAATTAAGAGAAAAGTTCTCGCTTTTGAAAAGATGAGTTTTTTTTATCGTAGTGGTTGTAGACAGAAGTTATGCAAACGCACACACCTACACAAGGAAAAGAAAGAAAGAAAGAAAGAAAGAAAGAAGAATTACAAGAGGAAGTATGATGACCCTGAAGTGTGATGACGACATTTGTTGATTTTCAGACCACTAAAATGCAGGCTTCTTCCTTCCTTCTATACAACACGCTCCTTTCCAGACAGTAGCCAAACAAATCTTCCTCAATTCTTCCCAATCAATAATGCAGCCGAATCTTTTTGGCATAGGCCCAGGAGTTTAGTGTTTGATATGAGCATTTCTCAAGAATATTTGGCACATGGTATAAACGTTGGACCAGTTATAGAATCACTTCGCATTTTGTATACCCAGTAAACAATGCAAATACAGAAATGACTTTATAAGGAAACATCATTTAAGATACTTCCTTTTTTATTAAATACTTGACGCAATTATTTTCTACTTTCATTGTTCATCATACCAGATGTATATTCGCATTACTTATTAATATTACTTAGCCTTAAACGTTCACTGCGTCACCGAGTGTTATTTCACTTTGCGGTGAGAAAACGTAGATTACTATGCGAAATTTAAAGATGAGCAATTTGATTAAAATTAAACACTTCTTTTGTCTATGTGTCTTTCTGTTTGTCTGTTCGTTTTTCTCTCACTCTCTCTCTATCTCTCTCCATACATACATACATACATGCATACATACATACATACATACATACATATATATATATATTTACATATACATATATCTATATCTATATATATATATATATATATATATATATATATATATATATATATATATATTTACATATACATATAAATATATATATATTTACATATACATATAAATATATATATATATTTACACACACTCACACACACACATATATATATATTATTATTACTTAAACGCTATTGTTAATGGAAAATAATATATATATATATATATATATATATATATATATATATATATATATATATATATTAATGTGTGTGTGTGCTTATTTAATCTGCGGGTGTAGACTGTTTTCATGCCACTGCCCAATCTAGAGATATCTCGTGTAGTTCTAATTTTTAGTACTTCTCAGTTATTGTTCGCGCCGCTTTCCACTGAGTCTACAGGGCAATAGCCTAGCCGATTAAAGCGTTGGTTCGTCAATTTGGTGATATCGTAATTGTGGGTTTAATGTGTGTGTGTGTGCGTGTGTGTTTGTGTCTGTGTGCGTGGGTGTAAGTGTGTGTGCGCGTGTGGGTGTGTGTGTGGGTGCACACGCGTGTGCGTGTGTGTTCGTGTGTCTGTGTGTGCATGTGTGTTCGTGTGTCTGTGTGTGCATGTGTGTGTGGTCGTGGTGTGTATTCGTGTGTGTGCGCGCATGCGCGTGTGTATGCGTGTGTACGTCTGTATGTGTGTATGTTTGGTTAGTGTAATGGTTAGCTTCTCGGAAGGAGAAGCCTAGTTTAAATTCTGGTCGAGTTCGTTAAGTTCACTTGAAGAAATGTTGTCAGTTATGAATTTCGGACAAAGCTTTCGATCCTCGGCTATTCAGTCTCTTCGTCCATCATTTCATCAAAACCTGCAGAAGCCAGCGAATAACAAATACCTTAAGGGGAGTTGTACTAAAATAATCTCCTTCATTTTATGCGTGGCATTTAAATTTATTTTTGTTTTAATCGATGTCAGTATAAAAATAATTTTGACACCGAGCCATAAAAGGAAGATCAGGTTTATAAAATCTTTGTACGAAGATCTGATTCATCTAAGGCTGACGTATATATATATATATATATATATATATATATATATATATGAGCCGCTGTTTATATATCAATACAGCAGTAGGAGCCGCTGTTTTTAAAAAACTGCGGCTCCTACTGCTAATATTAAGATTTTACTCTTCAAGTATGAATTGAGTTCTCCAATCGCTGGCGTATTTCGTATAGAGAAAAAAACGTTAAAATTCCCTTCCTTTCTGCCGTGAAGTACGATATCTGACTGAAGTCAAATCAGTCGGGTTTCGATCCCGGCTTGAAGCAATCGGTTATCTAGCCACACTGAGGAAGAGCGATAATACAGCGAAACAGTCTGTCTGTGGATGACTATACACACCGTGGGGGGAAGCAAATAAATCTACTTCGTCAGTCATGTATAGAAAGCGTGTATCACGCATGGCACATAACTGACTGACATTCAATTGCGGATAATTGTCGGTCAAAAAATTAATGGCTTCATTTTAAAAGTAAATAAAGTGAAAAGAAGACTAGTAAACTCATAATAGTCCTGTAAGCTTTAAACTTACTGAAGAAAGGAAACTGTACCAAAGCAAATTGGAAAATGTCCAAGATTTTTCTCCACGGTCTGTAAGACACACAATCGATTGTTGAACTTAGCGAAGTTATCGTAGCGGAAATTCTCCACGTATAAAAGAAACTTGTTTTCTAAACTCCCACCATTTCATTAATGTCGGAAGATGTTTACTTTATGGGGAATTAACTACTGGGTCAGAAGTCGAATAACTTTATATCACTGATTGTGGGACGGATACATTTTTGAGCTGTCAATTTGACCCGTAATAGTTTTGTGGTTGTCATAGGGAAGCTCTGGATAGAGTCAGTATCTTTGATGTCTGTAACGCCGCACCTTCGGATGGACAGGCATCATTGATCCTCAACCATCTCCTAAATCTCTCACGTGATGGCTCCAAGTTGCTATGCCTCGGTAAACCGTTCCGGCTGTCGGGCTAAACTCACGTGAGCGTGTGGTGTTAACACGGCACCACTGGGCGAAGGATTTTCTCAACGCAGTTCACCGGCCAAGACAGTAGGGTTTCTCAGATGAACTACAACGTCCACGTGTTCGCGACCAAGACGAGCCACATAGTTGGAGGACATCGGCTGTGGTCTAACCTGGAGAGGGATGGGCTCCACCAGGTTAAAACGTCCAAGACACACAACGTCTTGTGGAATTAACCCACTTATATCCCAGGAGACTTATACTAACTAAATATGAAGGGTGCAAAATCTCTTTCTTTTTTCTTTTTTCTTTTTTTTTTACTAGGGACAAGACTAGCCTGATTTTCCATACACGGGGTTTCTTAATACTCAGTGAACAATGTGTCGCATAAAATCGACATATAAAAGATGATCATTCAATATGTGGATGATAATAGCTCTCCCTAACCTTCCGTCCTTTATAGCGCTGTGCAACTTTTGTTCTCTTACGATCTCACTGTCCGCTATGCCATCTAACACGGGATCGTTTACAGGTTACTGCGCTGCCCATCCCCCACCTGTTTCTCTGGCCTTCAATATGTCCTGTTGGTGCCAAATTCTCCAATGTGACCCAGATATTTTAGCTGCCTCTTCCTGACTCTAAGCTCGAGACTCGAGTCAATTTTCTTCACGTTTTCCTTAAAACTTCCTCGTTGCTCACATTTCCTGTCTATGGCATTCTCAACATTTCCTTTACATTATTAGCACCTAAGTGAATGTAATGGATTCGACTGGAATTCGAACTTGGCTCTCCGATTCCTCAATCCGAGCTGCATTAAAATATAGGA
>OZ038490.1:36354395-36426895 GCA_964036315.1 Acanthosepion esculentum
ACCAGCACAGGATTAGCCCTTTGATTCAGACGTCGTCCTAAGACCCTGAGGACCAGGGCTAACGTGATTATACCATCGAGTGTAGGCAGCGTGAAGAGGGGTTATATTATACGCTTTTATCTATTTTTTTGTATTTATTAATTATGATCTAACAAATGATCTAACAAATCTTATTCATTTTGTAGTATTTTTGTAATCTTTTTACAAAGTTTTTACTTATCGAATACCGTAAAAATTGCATATTTTGCTTGTGATGATTCATAATTAGATTTCTGGTTTGAATATATTTCCCATTCAATGTATCTAATACAAAAGATTTATTTAGATTTATTCTTGAAATAGTAAAATTTTGAAGTCTTTTTGTAAGGTATTCCTGTAAATGGTTTCAAACGAATATAAAAACTAAATGCTCAAAAATTGGTAAAAGCTATAAATCTAATTCTTAATGTTAGCACTTATCACATCAAACTCCAATTTTCGCACCGAGTGCAATGTTGATTTACTAAAAAAGAGAAAAATCAACCTGCCCTAGTGTGAATGGCATCGAAGAGTGATAAGCGTCTCGCTGTGACTGACACCATCACTTGGCATTTAAATCTATAAGGCGTATTAGTAACAATGCGATAATAGATAGAGAAGCGAAGCCTTTAACTTCGGAGCGGTTCAAGCAATACACGCGTTGGATTTATGATTGAAAGATAATAGATCCTGAACGAAATTAATTGCTTTTGACAGCCGCAACAGACGTCGGTATTAACTTATACAGTCTTCCTAGGCTCAACGTAAACTTAAGTCAAAGCACGGAATATATATATATATATATAAGCTTTCACGTATAAATATATGAACTGGTAAAATTATATATATATATATATATATATATATATATATATATATATATATATATATATATATATATATGCACACTGTGGTCAACACAGAGTGACGACAGTCTGTTCCATGCTTGAACACAATTTCCGTTATTCAATGTTGATTCCAGTGTCAACTTTTATATTTACATAGACTCTGGCCTTGATTTTGAACGCTTTTACTTGTAAATATAGCATACGTTAAAACTATATTTTTGTTATAGATACATATATAGGAAATATATAGAAAAGTGAGTATATATATATATATATATATATATAAATTTTTATATAGCCGGAACAATTTTAGGCAAAAATACTATGACAAAGTGAAAAAAGTTTGCGGACTTCGTCGGACTAAAGGAAGGAAACGGGGACGCTGAGAATTTGATATTTAATCTTATATATATATATATATATATATATATATATATATATATATATATATATATATATATATATATGGAAGAGATTATAGTTATTCTAACGAGAGAAAAGTGGTGTATATTTCAAAAAGAAGGTAAATGTTTCGGATTTATAGTTTTTTACCGATTTTTTACAAAATAGAATACTAAATGCATCAGTTGTTCATTGACCATAATTTTGATCAAAATAATGCTTCCCTAATTAAGAGAAAGCAATTTACTACGACTCAACTGTATGGAAAATGCTTTAATTGCTAGATGATCCGCAGCAAAATTACGTCCAGGTTCTTACACCATTTCATTTTCCTGGTAGATCTATTATCACAATGTGGATTTATTATCATAAAAGTGAAGGAAATATGAACCAACGGAAAAAGGAAATAAATGAAATTGGCTAGACTATATAGCCAAAACTTATATTTAAAAAAATTTAATTCCCAGCGTCTCTTTTCATTCATGCACATGTGTACTCACATAAACATCAACATATCTTTAATTCGAAGAAATACTAAAGGACAAAACGCGTCACACAAAAAGTTTTCCACTTTGTCATAGTTTATATATATATATATATATATATATATATATGGTAATTTACCCACGCACGCATAGACTCTCCCAACTATAAATGGGAGCAGGTACTGCATTTTAGAGAGGAAGGTTTCCTGCAGTCAGCAACACTCTCGTTTGCATATGCTTGTATTATTTTTTCTGTTAATATATTTGTTTAACTCAATTCCTCTCTTGTGTCTTTATTTCTGGCCCTAACACAACAATATATATATATATATATATATATATATATATATATATATATATATATATATATATATATATATATATATATATATGTGTGTGTGTGTGTGTGTGTGTGTGTGTACAGAGTCCCCCAAAATGTATACACACTTCAGGAATGGGAAAACTTGTCTTTCTTAGTTTTATCAAATTGCGATAACACTGCCATACATGATCTTCATGAAAATGATAATTTTTTTCTTCTTTCAACAAGACGGATCATCACCACCACACTACCAGCAAGACATGCGAGCATATCTGAATGAGAATTTGAAGGGACACTGGCTAGGACGAAGAGATGCAGTCTACGTTCTCTTGATTTAATACCTGCAGACTTTTACCTGTGTCTCGCAAAAAGATGTCTACATTGGCGGCCCTTAGATAAGAAATTTAAAATGCATGTACAGCAATCGCATTGGATACTTTTGTCAACATTGCCCAGTTCGCTGTACTGATAACTGTCTGGAAGCTAAATGCCACGATCTTGAACGTCTCTTGTGATTGTCGTATCCAAATGTAACTTGTGATATCGGAAAAAAAATAGTATTCTTTCTTTTTCTTTTTATGTGCCATGTCCTTTCAGGACGGAGGCAATCATGGCTCTCCACCTCCTTCTATCCTTTGCAGCTCGCAGCAAGCTCCTTCTCTCTGCTTCCTCCCCAGATCACGTTCTGTCATCCACCTGTCATCAGGTATGTCACGCGCTGCTTTCCCTTGTCTCTCTTTTCCTCTATTTGACCGTGAGTATCAGATTGTCCAGGCCTTCCTTCATCATTATGTGTCCCAGAAACTTCCGCTGCCTCTTCCTGATGTTAAGTATAAGCCTTTTCTTTGTTTGCAACCTATCTATGACGTCATTGTTGCTCACACGCTCGGTCCATGATATCCTTAGCATCCTTCTGTAGAACCACATCTCTGTCGCCTCGAGTCTCTTCCTCATCTTTGAGGAAACCGTCCAACATTCGGTGCCGTAAAGAAGAACAGATGTCACGTAACAGTTCAGTATTCTTTTCTTTGTTAACAAAGAAATCCTGCTGTGTCGCAACAAGATTTTCCATTCCGGAAGTGTGTATACATTTTTGGCGGATATGCTATATATATATATGGATAGCTATTGAGTGGATGAACAGATAAACAAATCTTGCGAACAGCTGAAAGTAAATGAACCAATCTAAATTAATGAAAATCTAAGAAAACTTAAACACATATTTGTAACTTATAAAATGTTCTAATTACAAAAGTATCAAACTAAATATTTGGAAAAAATTCGTCATTAAAATTGAATGAAACCTAGTGAAAAATATTTAATTTCTATCCTGTTTAAACTTTTTAACGCGCTGACAAATATTATTCTTGTATCTCTTATTAATAATTGGTATTAACTTTTATGGTTGTTTTTACTATGATTGTTTTTTTTATTTGACTTGTTTAACGGTATATCAACACATTATGGGTCATATTATGCCGAAATTTATTTTTCTTTGGTAGCTTTGAAATAATAAAAATACGATATACGTTAGTCTGCTTTCACAACTGAATACATGGTTGATGATAATCCGCTTTTGTGGGATGTGCGTTTTATGTTGTAGTTTTGCTGAAGTTAGATTTTGGAATATAGGTGTTTAAGCAATTGTAGAATATTATATATGAAATAGTTCTTTCATGTTGGTTGGTTTATTTTATTTGATTGCATATCAACTTCTAGAGGTTATTTAACGCCGAAATCTAAATATTTTGTACGTAATTTTACGCTTTCAACTATAGATAATTTGTACATAATTTTAAGCTTTCAGAATAAAGGTATGTTTTTATATATACAATTTGAATATCATAAAATGTATTTTTGGTAATTTTACTATAAAAATTTATTTTTATATTTTTTAGTGTTGCAGTGATTGACATTTTGCTATAAAAATGTATTGTTGGTCATTTTATTATAAAAATGTATAGTTTATTTTTGTGTGGGTTCACTATTTGCCCAAAGCTGGGACCTTAACTGGTGCTACCACCCGGGGTCAAGGGGAAGCTGGGAACAACAGCAATTAAGAAGTGATTCCACGCTCCTCAAAATCTCCAGTCTCCCGATCAGAGGCCTTGCTGCCGGATTTAGTTTATTGTCATACCCAGGACGACCGTGATTGAAGAAGCATTTAATAATGTAACTGTCTATGCCCTTCCATCACATAGTAAAAATACTTCAGGTATTAAAGTTTTAAAGTGTTTTGTTATCTGAGAAGCCGGTTTATTTTTTTTAATTGGATTAACGGAATCGCTATTCACTTGTTCTTATGCATAAATAAAAGTAGTTAAATTAAGATCGATGAATAATTTAGTAAGGAAAATATTAAGACCCTATTTGAATTAATTAATAATAGTGGAAGAGACAAAATTACTCCGCTAATATGTAGATACTAAACTCCTCTTCGAAAAATGTAATAACTGCGTATATAACGTACCATACAGTTGTTTTTTTAAAATCATTTCACACCAAACAAGGCGATAATGCCACTAAGATACAAGAGGTTACTGAGTGTGAAGGAAACTGAGAAAACGCAACCGAGAAGAAAAAAAAATATTCAAGAAGACAAGATGACAATTGATGCTGCATTTCATTTTTTGTTGGCTGGAAAGCACGAAGTCGGAAGAAAGTTCCATAGGTGAGAAGTTTTGAGAGAAGGAACTACTAGTACTACGTTTAAATTTTTGAAGAGGTACCAAAGAGGAAAGCTCATCAGAACAGTTGCCATGAAAATTGTTGTATAAGAGTTGCCGACACTGTGGTTTGAAACTAGATCGCCAGTGAGTAACACGGGCGATTCCACTACTAAGTATACTACATGATCATAAATGAAGTGAATTAATATGAAGTAGCGTGATCACTGTTCACTCTTCTTCTCTATCCACTATTGCTATACGTTCATTCTCTCTACTCTACTACTATACGGATTACGATTCTCTTCTGATCATTATACTATTTGGCGATTATTACTTGAACAAGTATTACTAGTGCGGATATTATTGGAAGACGTTACTACTAGTACCGGCGTCTATGAAGTCTCGAATATAGCGACCATTTTTGGAAGTGATAACGAGCTTTCGTTTAACATAGCAAAAGTGACAAGCGAAGCGGTCCAAAATCAGAAAAATATTTTTAGAAAAGGCACAGGGAAGTTACGTTTTACGGCAGTTTGAAAATGACTGACGTCGAGATGCCAGGTCGGGACCGTTAACATTGCTGATTCTTCTGTGGATTTTGTCAAGAATGCACCAACCTATCTATATATAAAATTCTGCGGATTCCGTCCGTCCGTCTGTCCGTCCGTCCGCCACACTCTCTAAAGTAGCCATACATTGACTGATTGAAACCTAATTTTGGGAAGAAGTGCAAGCAGGTAAGGGGGTGCAAAACACAGTTGACTTTACTACGGTGCGTAACTTAGAACAATAAATTTTCATTAAGATTTTTGTAAAAATTAAAAGTTTTATTATTTAACATTCAAAATACTCCCACTATTTTAAAAACAATTTAAGGATTAAAATAACAAATACTTATTTAATAAAAATGTAATATTGTTTAATGTAATTATTGTATATACGAGAATCCAGTTTCCAGTTCGCCCTGCGTTTGAGAGAACTATAAACAAATCACAAGGCCAAATGCATTAAAAAGTTGGAATTTGGCTCCAAAAAGAAATATTTACGTATGGCCAGTTTTATGTTGCATCCTCAAGAGGAAGAAATCATAAGAATTTTTTAAAAAATATTGTTTGCTATGAAGTCCTATTAAATTAAATTAAAGAAATTATTAAACCTTGAAGTAGGGTTTTGCCAAAGTATTTTTTCTAAATAAATATGCTTATTCAAATTACATCGTTTATTGAACTAAACGTAGAGTTTGTAAATCTCGATAAAAAAAAAAAATTCAACAATACTAAATACTGTGAGGACGTCTTGGAAAAAAATAGTTTAGAAAATTACGACTTAAGAAAAAAATTCTTGTATAAATAAATAGAATAATGGAGCAGCTATAACAAGTTAAAGACTATATAGACAAAAATGCATGGATTATATCTTAGAAAATTCATTGATTTTATACGGCTTATCAACATATTATGGGTTAAGCCATATTTTTTGGATTGTAAGGATAGTTTTTTTTCCAAATGCAATCCTACTATTTAACCCATAGTTGTCGAAGAGATGGATTCATAATTTTCTCAAGGCCATTTGCGCGTAAGTATATCATAAGAAAACCGATAAAGAAATGACATCTGAATGAATAAAAAAAATAGAAACAAATGATAATAAGAACTGTAATAAGAAATATTAAATACAGGTTGAGAATCGTTCATCCGAAATTCCTGGAAACCGGAAGTGCTTCGATTTTCAGATTTTGTCGGACTTTGGAATACAGGCTATTTAATTTGTATATAACATCTATAAAATGGAGCAGCTTGGAAATGGAACCCAAATATAAACACGATATCCCTTTACATTTCATAGCACAGCTTATACATGTACCCGAAGATAGTTTTATATAAATAACATATACCCTGAAAGTAGTTTTATATAAAATTTAATACATTTTGTATACATACAGATATAGGTAATGACGCTAGTCATGTAATGCTCACATGGATTTTTAAGTGGTGAAATTAAGATTACACGTAGAAATAATGTTTTGTACTTTCTGTACGTATACAAAAAACATGATCACTACTTACAAAAAATATATCATTGCAGGACTTTTTGACATTTTGAATAATATCTTAACTAAGCACAAAACACCTGGTAAGTAATACACGAACGAAGGTGTTGATATGACAACCACTAACAAAAAACTGGTGGCACCATAGCTGGGATGGGAGCCCCCACCCAAGGCAGATGAGGTCACTTACAACAGTTGCACATCAACTACGAACCTTTCCAGTGCTTTTTGAAAATTTCCATTTGTCGCAAGTCCTGTCAGCGCCTGGAATCTTCCGGAAGTTTTGGAAGTTTTCGGATTTGGGAATTTCGGATAAAGGATTTTAGCATTTAGCACAGAAATCTTTCTTATAATTATAAACATTCGGGACTGAAAGTTCAAATTTGTGCATTAATTGTCTATATTTACAATGCATTTTGTAGACATTTTCTATTTAATCTGAAACAAGGACGGAATAGTAAAGCCCTCGATAAGGATTGAACGCAGTATTAATATCTTGCGAATAACTCCGGCACCAATGTATTTTGAAGTGGGTGGGGTTTAAGTCAGGTTGGTGTGAGTAAAAATGTTTTTAGGTTAATGCATTTATATGAAGTCTAATTCTGACTTTGGGGTTATAGCAATTGGTTCCCAGTTTTGAAAAACTCATAAATTAAATTAAATTTTTTTTTGTATGATTTATAATAAAATATTTTCTTATTCAATAGAAACGATGACCAGAAAAATTGTATGAAGCGCTAAAAATGCATCCGATGAATGGTTTATGTTGTATTAAATAGCGCACTAAATTTTAGTTTACATCATCTTTCTCCGGAGGGAGAATGATTTTCAGTTGCAGACAGGACCCCGTAAAACCCCTTGGTGATGAAAATGCATGCGAAACTAGCTTGTTAACCATCCCTTCACAGTAGGTGTTTTTTTTCCGATTTTTTTTTTACAGTATATGCAACGAGGGGCGTGTATAGTCGACCAAATTACGTTTATACAGTTTTGAAGTTGCTTGAAAACTTCTCATTGTTTGAAAATAATTGACTATCATGTTGCTCCCACCCCACTTCATCCATCGTACCCTGACGATATTAATAGCCATTATTAATTTAACTGATCCTGGCAATGACCTTGCACGCGCGCGACTACAAACGTGCCCATTAGTTGTTGCATTCTCCTGTCTAGACGTTGCATTGATGCGTGCGTAGGTTCTGCAACTGAATCTTCATTCCAGTCAATTTCAGTCAGTAACAGGTAATGTGAGTCATCGTCACTGTTGAGACGACAAATAGATTGTGTTTCGCTCATACGAACGACAAAAAGAGAAAACTAAATACCTATCCCAAGGTGCATTAAATATTAAACAAGTGCCAAGTGCACAATTGCTGACGGTTCGCAAAGTCACTGCAATATTGCATAATTACTAATGAATAAATGATTCAATACTCATTTAATCGTTTTCAAAATCATTTACCTCAGACAATCTGAGAACAAAGATGTTAAGTGGCTCACAACAACAGATTTCTCATTGATCAATATCAATTTCATAAACATAAACGTGTGAGTTGAAATATTGGCTTGGAACAAAAGTTCGTAGCGTTTTTTAATAAGTGGCGCTTGAACACGTGATTTCGTTTCACAGGTGACAGAATTTTGGTTTTGACACACGCTTCAGTAATACTTCCACAAACTATTTGACATATTTTTACAGAAATTGCTTGTTTTAATTCAGAAATTGTTTTCGGTTTGAGACTGTAAGCAAGAATTTTCAGTACACAGCCCAACAAGAAATTTGGTGATTTTAGGCCTAGTGATCGTGATGGCCACTCAGTTGCTCGATGTCGTCCTTTCCACCTCAGCTCGAAAAAAAGGGCATTACTTTTGCATCACCCTGTATTATGAGATAAACCATTTTTCGATATACTCATGAACTTAATATTTATATCTATGTCTAAGAATGGTAGTTCGGTGAGTGTAACGGATACCGGTGTGACAAGTGGTAATCGGTGAAGTGAGTTCAAATTCAGGGCTAATCCGTTGCATTCACTTTCGCATTAATTTTCTTGGGAAAGGACTAATTCTGTTTCTTCTTCTCCTAGCTACAGCTTATATAGCAGAGTAAACTGGGCATCAAATGCAGTTCTATTTTCATCACTAAATTACTATTGCGAAACCAGTTTTCATGTACTTCTTCATCTAACTTACACGTATCTCTTTGTGGTATTCACTTAAAGGTAGTAGTTTGGTTGCTTTCATGACTTGAGCAAGAGTTTTTAATATTCACCATTTTTTCTTTCCATTTACAGCATCAACTTCTTCAAATCATTTTTATTAATCAATCCACGGTTTTGCTTATTAGCTTTTTTCCATTTTTTTATCGCTTCTTATAACAACCTTAAAGCCAGGTTCTTGATATTTTCTTGACAATATTTTCAATTTATTTTTTGATTTTTCCTTGATCTCTGTTCAGCATTTTCGAAAATTCCATTTTGGTATTTCCATCGCTCAGTAACTTTACAACATCCCAAAATGACGTTGCTACAACGTTACAGAGTGGTTGCTAAAACGTTTTTTTGTAGACTCTTCGAAACGTGTGCACCTATAACGTTGCAAATTTACCTTGCAATCTTCTTCTTCTTCTTCTTCTTCTTCTTCTTCTTCTTCTTCTTCTTCTTCTTCTTCTTCTTCTTCTTCTTCTATGCGCCGTGTCCTTTCAGGACGTGAGAGATCACGACTCTTCTCAATTTCCACTCCTTTATGCTTCTTACTAAACTTTGTCTTTTTGTTAACTCTCCTAAGCCCGGTTCTGCTAACCTTTTACACAAGATCGCTAGGTAGATTATGCACTGTTTTTCACTGTTCCTCTTGTCTCCAATCCATCCTGTGAGTATCAAATTTTCCAAACCCTCTTTTTTCATTATATGCCCTAGAAATGTCAACTGTCTCTTTCTGATGCTAAGTTTATGTGTCCTTTTTGTTTCCGTTTTCTCTAAAACTTCGCCGTGGCTCACATGTTCGGTCCATGGCATTCTCAATATTCTTCTGTAAAACGTTATATTAATTTAAAAAAGGGAGATAACAAATACCAAGAAGATATTAGAACGCGCCATCATCGTATAAATTAAGGATTCTTAATAAAGAAATACCAAAAGAAAGTTTATATATTCTATACATATCGACGAAAAGTATTCTGATGTGTGGGAAATTTTCAGGTAAATCAATTCACAATTTTACTATATGGTTGTCAAAACGTTGGGAATGAGCGGTCAGTTTGAAGTCAAGGAAATAGTTGCTTGCAACGATACAGTAACAACGTCATAATCACACATATTCCTAAACAAAATAGAACGTTACAGTAACAACGTCATAATCACACATATGTTTAAACAAAATAGAACGTTACGGTAACATCGCTATAATTACACATATCCCCCAACAAAATAGGACGTTACAGTAACATCGTCACAAACACACATCTCCACCAAACAAAATAGAACGTTACAGTAACATCGCCGCAATCACACATATCTCCCAATAAATACAGAACGTTACCGTAACATCACCACATTCACACATATCCCCCAAACAAAATAGTATATTGTTATACCTGAGATCTTATCTTCTTATTTGTGTATATATGTTTCATATAACTTATGCCAATCTTTATGTCTGAAATACCAATTATATTATGAATAATATGATTGCATAATAAAACCCGACGTATTGTATTTCTGGTATGAGCGGGTAAAACATGTCTGTCTTTAACCAATTACTAAAGTACAGTGTAATGTTGGCGTAATTCTTCGAGTTCTGTTAACCTGAACTTGTTCGCCCCATGAAGCTGTAATTTTTTCAACTTTTTATGGAAATACTTCTCAACTGATTTGATGTAACATCAGCTCTGTTAAAACACAACAAAAACGCTTAATTTCATTAAGAAGTTTTTCTTGTTGATGTAAAAATATATTTAAATATTACATGCGAAAAGATTTGGCAAATCAAAAAAGATCGCGAACTGTTACTTTTGATAATGACTCTATTTGCAATAGATTTTCCTTTAGATTTTACCATCAAAAGTGAACAAATCTTTTCGATAAAGAACGTTTGAAAACTGTTAGAATATTATGAAGTTTACTAACAATTAAATATCATTTATTTTTAACAATTTGGTCTAACGACTATTTTCATGTTTATTTATTGGTTTTTAGTTTTTATTTACTTATTTATTTCATTTTGAAATTCTTAGAATCAGACTTGCATTTTATGTCAGTCAGTAATCATGGATTTACTGTAGAATCAACTGTCAAGTTAATTCGAGAATAACACAAAACTGATTTTAAGAGAGTCGTGTGGACTTGATGCCTTACATTTTGTATAACTCAAAATAAGACCCTTTCTCTTTATTCATAAATCATTTTGAAGTAGATTTTCTTTTGGTATTAGTTCTTTTGGTATTAGTTATATATATATATATATATATATATATATATATATATATATATATATATATATGTGTGTGTGTGTGTGTGTGTGTGTGTGTGTGTGTGTGTGTGTGTGTATGTGTGTGTGCGCGCGCGCGCGTGTGTGTGTAAATATTCTCAGAGCGTGTCTGTAGAGGAGACAAAATGAATAAAATAGTCAAGAGGAAAAC
The DNA here is from genome assembly GCA_964036315.1 of Acanthosepion esculentum. NCBI lineage: Eukaryota > Metazoa > Mollusca > Cephalopoda > Sepiida > Sepiidae > Acanthosepion > Acanthosepion esculentum. The sequence continues at coordinate 36,365,829 of OZ038490.1, forward strand.
CTATTCTTAGCCAACGCGTTTCATCCTCTGAGGGACTTTATCAAGGCAATGTAGCATTTATTTTGTTGCACGTGTTTATATACAAAGGCGAGGATGTCATTGGTTTATCATGTTTTTTAAATTTGAGAACGTTCATGAATGTTCATCAGGTCAGTAAAAGCTTGTGGAGTACACAAAGTGTCTTAATTCAAATTCTGTCAAAAGGTAAAGTGTTCGAGTAATATTCAAGATTTTAAAAAGAAATTATTTAGATTGTGATTAGATAACAATCTCAACACAATTTAAACAATATTCATATGGTATGAGATGGACGTATCTGCTGTACATCTTCAAAGGCACGACGTAATGGAGTTAACCGTTTTAATTTGCTATTTCAACATATTTGCGGTTGTGTATGTTGGCTTGGGAAACTAGTAATTTTTTTCAGGAAAGCTGAGTTGAACGTTCTCAAATTCAAAAGTCTTGATAAACCAATAATGACATTCTTGCCTTTGTATATAAACATGTGTAGCAAAATAAATCCTACATTGACTTGAGAAAGTCCCTTACAGGACGAATCGCGTCGGCTAAGAATAGTTTTTCCTCTTGTCTCCTTTTATTCATTCATATATATATATATATATATATATATATATGTAAAACCTCTTCCCTTTAAGGCTAATATATCTCCCACCCTGTATAAATTTTTCGACCGCTGTCAAAGTTAAATTTCTAATTTCGACACGAACTCAGTCTATACACCGGGAAGGAATAAGACTGACGTAGTTTTCGTCGGTTGAAATAGATCTATCCCTCCATATGACATAATTTTGGATTTTATTGTGTAATACTATATATATATATATATATATATATATATATATATATATATATATATATATATATGGTTAACTCATGTCCGATATATATATATATATATATATATATCAGACATGAGATAACTATTTATATCAAACACGCAATTTCCGGTTGTAAAATATTGCACTTCGAATTTTTTAAAAAATATGTGAAAAAATGCGTCTGTATGATTAATGATTATCTTTTTCAATTATTTTGTTTTCCGGTTTGTTGATAGAGATGAGTTACTTCTGAATATTTTAAGACAAGAACAGTCTTGTGAGTTACAAGTAAGCTTCTGTCCAACAATTTGTAATCGCTTTTCTAACAGTTTTCTAACAAGGAAGGTTTGTCGTTTACAAATTTAAAATTTTTAAATACTTATCTCATTCAAGATCAAACGATTGGCTTAAAAATTATGCATCGTTTTAAATCTGAAACGATTTTCCCTTATGCAAATGCAAATAATAACAAGCCAATATTGGTTTTCATTTTCTATTCATTTTATAAATTCAAGGACGACTGCATTTACCGAGGATAATAGCATTTAAAAAGTCTATGTGCAATATACGATAATGATAATTGTAATATTAGCTATTTCCTTATGAGGAAATATTCAATATTCGTTGACCAAGCAGCCACTAATACTTTCTCTGATAAATCCCTTCAGGAAAATAGGTTTCTCAAGTCCAGTAACTGTTATTGCTCTTTCCACTATTGATGGTCTCTTTCTTTCTTACCTTTTGTTCGAAGTAGTTCGGAACGTCAACATCTTCGCAATGTAATTATTTTCTTTTGGAGTTACATGCGATATCCATTTTAGCCGTTGCTGCTGTTGAAAGTCCTCTATGACTTGCTTTCTGTGATTTGGTACAGTTCTTTGTTTGTGGTGCTTCAGCGTCAGTCCGCATATTTGATGAATCCTCCTTTTCAGGTCACGACGTCGGCTGGTCTTTTTAGATGATTTTTAAAAAGTTTCTAGCAGTAAAATTTAATTTAAATTTATTCTGTAGCTGCACCCATTTTGCATACATAATGAGTTATATTGGTTGACTGCAGTATACGCAGCTTATACAAAAAACGAACACGTGTCATTTTGGTAACCATGTAAAACAAAATTAAAGAGTGTAAATGTAAGGGTTCACTTACATTTGCACATCTTAAGTTTTAATTAATATTTTTATTCCAAATTGATAAATAATTTTGAAAGTGGGTGTAATTCGTTTAATAAAGCTTTTTTTTTCTTAATGAATATATAGATTAAGATTTGTTGATTATCTGGAATTATATTTTTTATTCCAGCGAGATAAAAAATTGAAACACTGAAATTCGTTAATTGTTTTTTCTTAATGAATTTATAGTTTAAGATTTGTTGCTTATCTGAAAAAATAAAAAAAATTAATATCTTCGAGGTTCACTTATTTTTTGCGCAGCACTGTATGTGTACACACACGCGCGAGCGCGCACACACACATATATTATTATTATTATTAAAGAAGATACAACTCCAGTCGACCAGAACAAGAAGATTGATTTGATAATTTATTATAAAAAAAATTAAAAAGGCCAACCTCATCGGCAATAATAAGAATTTACCAGCAAAATCCAAACTCTATAGAACCAACATTATTTATTTCGTTACATCGGATATAAAATCTGTTACAATAAATTTAAAACCTGAAAGTGAGAGATGACTGTATAAGGTAAAACAGAAACACAGTTTAGATCTTTATTGTTTAAATATTAAGTTGTAATGAAAGTTATGTTGCCTGTTTTGCTATGACTTCAGAGTTGTTGATTTGATTATAAAACTCATAGTTATAGATTTAAATAGTTTTGATCCTTCAGGAATAATTAATGTTAAGTCGAATAATGTTTGAATTAATGTAAGTAATAAAAATTCATTTGAGACACTACGGGCGTTCAGAAAGGTTTAATGAGCTTGAGAATTGATGGGGAACATTTGTTTATGGGAAATCGTCTTAAATATCAGGAAATTCCTGCAATAGTTGACTCAGTTTCAGTTGGGAAATTTTACCCTCAGCTATATTCCTCGTGAATTGTTCAACTTTTGTTCAATACGGCACATACAACGATCTTTGAACTCGATAAATTGTCAGCATTTGGCCAGATGATCTGGTTGGTTCGCGGTCTAATCATTACAAGAAAGACACATACATCATCAATCCCATGACTTGGGTGTGGTCGTAGGGTCAGTACGTAGATGAGCACCTAACCAGCTCCCACACGTCTCGGTTGCGTGCCAATGTCTGGGTCTCTGTGAAGCATCTTCCTGCTCACTCAATGACATTATCAGACCATTTCCCCTTTCTTTTGTCTAAGGTGCCTTGAAGGATAGTAATGGAAAGATTTCTGACTGGGTGGAAAAGATAGGAATATTTTCGTATTTTTGTCAACTTGATAGAATTCGTTACATCACGCCATGAATCACTTAATCCATTAGGGTCATAAGGACACAAATTTACTGCAGTCCTAACAGTGTCTAGAGTGTCCACTCCAGCGTTCAGGGTGGTTCTGAGTTCAGAGTTTACCTTCTTTGAGACTGGCTGTCACTCAAGGAAAGATACCCCAATCTATTCTGCTATTTAACCCATAAATGGAGGAAAATGATAGAGTCATTTCTTTTCCAGGTTATTCAAAGCTGGTAAATATTTTTGGATTGTAAGAAATCTTTTTTGCTGGGTAGGGAGAGATAATAGTACTTTAGTGATATATTTTACTAATTAACCCATAGCTGGGGGGGAAGAGGTGGAGTCATACCATTCCCAAGGGTATTTGCGCGTAAGTGAATGTAACGAACCCAGCGAGAATTACAACTCGGCTCTCCGATTAACAATTCCGAGCAGTTATCCCGAGCCATGCAAGCTTCCAACAGCTAGTATTCTCAAGCGGTCGCCCACATAGGTACTGGCCAGGATCGACGTTACTTAACTTCAGTGGTCGTACGGGAACCTGTGTTTCAATGTGGTGTGGAAAATGGATTAATGTTTTTGTTTTTTTTCAAGGGCGTTAGCGTGAATTGAATTAGCAGGATTTGAACACAGCGCGCCGATTTCATTTTCTGCAATGATAATTACACTACCTGCACATCCCAAGAGGATAGTGCAGTATGCCATCAAAAATGTAGGAAACTGTTAGCTTGATCGAATTTGATAAAACTTGGAAGATAATTATTGATAATGATGGAAAGTATTTGCCTGTGATAATGAAACCTATGTTAAGAAATAAATTCTTATAAAACGCGAAATTTTAAATATTTTTCTGATCCTAATCTATATATAAAATTCTGTTACTTCTGTTAGTCCGTCCGTCAATCACACCCACTAAAATAGTCATACAATTACAGATCGAAACCAAATTTTGGAAGAAGTGCAAACAGTTAAGGGCGTATAAAGTGCAATTGGTTTTTGCGTAGGATGCATAGTTTAGTACAATAAATGTCCATTAATCTTTGAGGAAAAATGAAATGTTTTATTATTTAACATACAAAATACTCCTTCTATTTTAAAAACAATTTAATGATTAAAACAACAAATAGTTATTTAATAAAAATGTAATATTGTTTTTTTTTTTCTTTAAGCTTTTATATACAAGAATCCATTTTCCAGTTCACCCTGCGCTTGCGGTCACCCACTTAGGTCACCCACATAGCTTTTATCTTAATACTGGATCGATATACTCTTCAACAGTGAATTACAAATCACAATGACAAACGCCCCAAAGATTTGGAATTTGGCTCCAGAAAGAAATATTTACGCATTGCCGGTTGCATGTTACATACTCAATAGTAAGAAGCCCTAAGAATTTATCTTCGCTGTTAAAAATGGAGAAGGAAAAATAAATTTTCTTAAAAAACAGTAGAAGGGTCTCAGACAATAATATAAATTGGTTATTATTTTTTATATCAGTTTTTACTTTCTTTAATTATCGTTGCTTCTTTCTTTTTTATCACGATCGTCTTGGTCGATAAATTCTCCGGCCGTTAAAGCCCAAAATCGCAAATAAAAAAACAGTATTCGACTTCACCACTTCAGTCACGGAGGAGTCGGAAACAAATCTCAGATTATTTTGCTGACCCCTCCTTTCCAGCATCGTCTGTCATTTTTATTTGATTCAGTTAGTCACTTATGTGCCAAGCGTAATACACGCTTAGGCGTTCATGTAGCTTTCGATATATAACTGACAAGGTAGATTTTTTTCCCGCAGCAGTAGACCAGTTGCCATCAAAGGCTATAGAACCCGGTCTGTCCTGCTATTTACCCATATCTGGGGGGAGAAGAAAAGGATTCATACTTTTCCCAAGGGTATTAGCACGTAAGTGAATGTAATGGATTTGACTAGAATTCGAACTCGGCTCTCCGATTCCTCAATTATTAGTGAGGAAAGGAGCAGCATGCCAATAAAGTGACGCTATGGTACAGTTATAGGAAACCAAATTTAGTTATCGTAACATCCAGTCTGATGTGATACATGCATCACAGCGAAATGTGCGAGATATGGTAACAAAATTGGATAAATTTTATTATTATTGATATATTTTTTTAAAATTCTTTTTAACCTGCCTTTGTTTCATAATCACACGCTGGGTCATAACCAATGAACCCGAGTAGGTGTTCTTAACCAGGGAGGTGGGCTGGAATTCACCCCAGAGAGGAATTTCAGGGTTTCAAGGAAGAGGAAAATATTTTTTTAACAGAATTTGGAGTCCATCATGTGAATAAATAAAGACGCTATGATAAATCTTATTTTCAATATGGATTCGCATGAATTATCATGAATAAAGAAGAAAGACCTTAATGTGTATTTTGTTGCAAAGCTTTGCCAAATGATTCTTTGAAACCAACAAAGTTGAAGCAACCTTTAGCAAAAATTGTTTTATGAAAATAATCCTGGTAAATGCATTTGAACCAAAATGGAAAATAATGAAGTCTGTCAATAATATATGCATATAATTTGGAATGCACCTTTTGAGTCGGACAATCTTGGAAAGGGGGCGGTGACATTCTGACGTATGGTGCAAAGGCTGCATTGGTGCCTAAAAGGTTGAGAACCAATGACACAGAGTAAGCAAAGAATATGATTTTCTGTTGTTTCCACTTAAACAAAAGACAGCTATTAACGACAAAAGAAATTTCAATGGTGAAAGCTCTTCGCAGGATATGAGCTGTGTTTGTTAGAACCATATTTTGGATTTCCTGGAGAGATGGTGCACAAAGGATTTAATTGATTTGCTCTTGAGTTCCTTTCTTTATCACACCCAAAGCTTCAACCACAACATGAACCGTTTTAGTTTTAAAGTGCTACATTTTTTTTCTATTTCAATCCAGAGGTCTTTGTATTTACTTAGTTTTTCAAAATACTTCGCAGGGAGGTTTTTATCGCTTGGTATGCTGATGTCAATTATGTATGCAAACTTTGGTTTTCTGTCTTTGATAATAATGTTGTTGGTATTATAATTATTATTATTATTATTATTATTATTATTATTATTGTTATTATTATTATTATTAATACTTCCCTTGATTTCTGTTGTATATTCATTTGCTAACCAGTGACCTAAGGTCAGAAATAGCAACATGATATTTCATTGAACATTAAAAAAACAACCTAATAGCACACACATTTTACATGGATAAAACCCTTTTGTAAGGCGCGAGATGAACATGGGATAACAATTTTTTACATTTCTTTACGACGTGGGTTATCAGAGATCCCTTCAACGAGTCTACCAGAATCGTTTCCAATCAAACCGAGGCTCCAACCACAACTGGAATTATTGATGTCTTCATATGGCACATTTATGAGATTTTCACTTCAAGATCCTTGTGTTTTGAGAGCGTTTGAAGATCTTCAAAGATATATTACAGTCTGCAGGGACTGTCATGTCAATGAGAAAGCACATTCTGTTTTTGTGGTCATTGATCACTATGTCTGGGAGATTAGCTTTCATTGTTCTGTCTGTGTGTATCGAAATGTTCCATAAATTGTTACAGGTCCTTATCTCTGTAACCGGGTCTAGGTTGTGTTCATAGCAATTTAGTGCACTTTCCTTCCCGTAAAGATTTCAGATTTTCCCGTGAAGATATTGGCCTACCCTGTCATGCCGAGTTTTAAATGCTAATACCGTGAAACCTGATTATTATTATTATTATTGTTGTTGTTGCTGTTGTTGTTGTTGATGATGTCGTTATCGAGCAAGAAAGCATCAGACCAACAAAGTGACGCTAGGGTACACAAAGTCGGGTTGAGCCATCATGACACAGCCGAATGTGCGCGTTTTGAAAGAATCCCATAATCTTCGAGGTGAACCCAGTCATAAATATTTTCATATCGGTTAACCCGGCCCGCTCAGACAGTCTCCAAATGACGATATCCCAATTGTATAGACTTGTGATTCCCAAGTCGTCATCAAATTAAAAAAACAAACAAACAGACAAACAAACAAACAAACAAAAACAAAAATCAAAAACCCTTTCGACACCCGGCCATGACACTTGCCCGCTACTTCCGCTCATGAGTAGAGATCCCAGTGCATCAGCACCTCACAGATATGTCCAAACTTATAAGGTCAGGAAAGTCTGTGGCACTGAACAGAACATTTGGTGTAGCGTATCATAATTCGCAAGCATGCACAAGGTAGCACACCCAATCAATTATTATTATTATTATTATTATTATTATTAGTAGTAGTAGTAGTAGTAGTAGTAGTAATAATAATAATAATAATAATAATAATAATAATAATAATAATAATAATAATAATAATGACCCTGGTTCCCTTAATGTAAGCTTAAAACTAGGTGCCGTGTGAAAAATTCCAAAAATGCTTCGCTAGAGGTTACGTTATTTTCGATTTCACCCTAGTTGCATTCGCGATTGAATCGATCCATTGTTCCGATAAATGCTAACAATAATGATTTGTAATAAAAGTAATGAAATATTATTATTATTATTATTATTAATAATAATAATAATTCATTAATTTTACTACAAATCAGTATTGTTAGCTTTTATCTTAATACTGTATCGATATACTCTTCAACAGCTAATAGAAATAGGGTGGCATCGAAAATAACGTAACTACTGACGAAGCAAATTTTGGACTTTTTTCTCACGACACCACCAAGTGCTAAAGTTAGAATAAAGGAACCAAAAAGGAAAAATTAAAAGAAACTCGAATTGCCAAAAGGTCAGAGTTCCTCATTTCGCCAACGGCAAATAGCTGTCAAGTTGTGAAGTTTAGTTGGAGAAGTAATTTTATTCAAGAAAGCTTTGCCATAATTATAAAACCACCGAGTATCGATCGGCAGGTGGTCAGTGTACAGGCAGTCATGAGTTTTAGCTTGGGTGACTTTGAAAAAAAATTGATGAATGAGCCTATTTATAAATATTCATGGATATACAGCTAAAAGTATGCATATATTAATTTTTACCACCCCTAAACTCATGTGTATGTGTATGTGTGTGTGTGTGTGTGAGAGAGAGAGACAGAGACAGAAAGACAGAGATACAGAGTGAGAGAGAGAGAGAGAAAGAAAGAGAGAGAGAGAGGTCCTACAAAAAAAATTGGTAAATTTGAACAACACACACTGTATAAATATCCAAATTAACTACTTGAAAGAAGACTGTAGAAACAAGATATTAGAGTAAGTAATATTTTCTGAGGATAAATTCGCTTATTTTGGGTAACAACACACACACACACACACACACACATATATATATATATATATATATTTGTATACTAGCTTAAAAGCTGCCCTATCAGGCGGTATTTAAGCTAGCTCCTGCCGAAGTCTCTTGAATGGGCCTTCATCACAATAGGTAGGGAGGAGTAGATGCAATAGGCAACAATAAACTACAGAAGAACTCAAAATTGATCGCTACATTTAAGTATTGCATTAATATTTAAGCTTACCTTTTAAAAGTTCAACAATAATTCTTCTGCCGCCACTTAATTTAAAGACAATTTTATGTACATAGGTCCTTAGTAAACAATTATTTTTATTTCATGGATGACTTCCGCTGGATTTCGCTGGATTTCGCAATTAATTTCGATTAATTTCGTTTATTCCCAAATTTATTTCCAAGTTATAAAAATTGTTATCGTACAAAAAAATTGTCGCCAAATATCACGTAAAAAATCGCCGAAAACAATCGCAGTAATCAAAATTTGGGAATCCAAAATTTCGGGATTGCGGGTCCAGATCCGGCCCGAAATGTTTTAATTTGCTCAGGAACTTGGCCTAATCCCAAAATGTTATATGTTGGGCTACGGCTTCTTGGAATAAAGTTGAAAACACGGACAATTTTATTTTGAAACACTGTAATTTGGGAACAGTAATTTTACATTTGAGCATGAGCTATTGAAAGTTAGAGAGCTGTGTCTCTTTAATTGTTTTTATCAGTAGAAGCCAAGATGGCGGAATCCGAAAACAATCATAGTAATGAAAACTTGGGAATCCAAAATTTCAGGATTGCGGGTCCGGATCCGGCCTGGACTGTTTTTAATTTATTCACGAAGTCGGCCTGATTCCAAAGTGGTATGATATGTTGGGCTACGACTTCTGGAAGTTAAGTGGAATAAGTGTGATACATTGACACACTGACATTGGCATTTATCATATAGAAAAAGATGAGATATTGAGAATTCTATCCCTTTAATGGAAAAAAGTACGACACAATGACACACTGACATTGGTATATATTATATAGATATATAGTGATTGCATGACTGCCACGAAGGTCGAAGATAAAACCAGTTTCTTTTTTAATACTATGGTCCTTTCAGGCTATAATTGGTCATGATTCTCCCCAGCTTCTTTTCTTTATTATCGGTGAATTATCGTAATTACTTTGGAAACATAGTGAAATGTCCATCTCCTAGACTGACTGACATCCAAAGCATTTAGAGTTTAGTATACCTTTCTATGTTTGGAAGAAAAAATAATTTCATGCCTTTCCCTAAGGCATTAGTGTGAAAGTGAACGCCACAGACTACGTCGGAACTAAGATCGCTTATCTCACTACCTGCGCCAAATACCTGTACATTCAAAACCAGTTGCTACCCGGAAATATACGATCCAAACAGTTTTACTGCAAAGTCCTTTTTTTTAAGTTTAGAAGCCGCCAAGCATAATAATAAAAAGATTTCCATTTCAAGATCCTTGTATTTTGATAGGTTGTTTTAGATCTTCAAAGATACATTACCGTCTGCAGGAATACCCATGTCAATAAGAAAACACATTCTGTTTTTGTGGTCTTTGATCATTATGTATAGGCGATTAGCTTTGTTCTGTCTGTTCTGTCTTGTTGGTTGGTTGCTTTTGTTTAGCGGCATATCAACCTCTATGGGTTAGTTAATGCCTAAATCAAAATAATCTGAACACAATTTTATGGCTTCAACTAAATATATTTTGAAAGCAATTGCATACTTTCAACCACAGATAAAATAATATTGCTAGTTATTTTGCTTTAAAAATGTATTGTTGGCCATTTTACTATAAATTTACTACAAAGGTTAGTACTTTTATATAATTGCTGATATTTTTACTATAAAACTGTATTTTTATACTTTTTTATATATATTTTTGTCTGGGGGTTCACTATTTGCCCATAGCTGGGACCCTAACAGGTGCTACCACCTCGGATCAGATGGATGTGGGAGCAATAACAATTGAGAGATAGTTCCACGCTCCTCAAAACCTCCAATCTCTCGATCAGAGGTCTTGTTGCCGGATGTAGTTTATCGTCATACCCAGGACTCTGTATGTATTGTAAAGTCCCACAAAATTATTACAGGTCTTATGTTTGTTTCATTATTATTATTATTATTATTATTATTATAGAAGTCGTAGTAGTCGTAGTAGAAGTACTTGTAGTAGTACTACTAGTAGTATGGAGTTTAAATGTAGAAATGTGTATTTGTATCTTGTACAGATATCACTGATTTTATGTGATTTATATGGGGACGGGTGTCATGTATCTGTCTCTACAATTTCGATTTGGTGTTTAAACACTTCTAAAGTCATAGCATCTTTATTGCATTGAATATTGCAGTCATATCTGATCTGGTGCTTCTAGTATGCATCTAGAGATTGATAAAATGCAAAGAAGAATCTGCAATGTTACTGGTCCTGACTCGGCATCTCGACTTCAGTTACTTTCTCACCGCCGCAACGTAGCGTCCCGTGATTTTTCTATGAATATTTTTATGGTAACTCTTCTGACGAACTTGCCTCTTTGATACCTAGACTTTACCTAGACTTTATGAATATAAGCGCATACTAGATTGGTGACAAGGTCTCATCATCCTACAGCTGAAATGGCTAGATGTAACCGTAAGTTCTATGCTAACAGTTTCTTCTATCACACTTCTCGTTTGTGGAAAATATCTTCCAACTTCTTGCTTTCCAATCAACTTTTTTACGTATTTTATCCGTTTTCCTTTTATACACAACTCTATTCCTTTTCATGGAAAACGAAAAAAAAAAAAACAAGGATTATTTTAAACATTTGCATTTAATGAATATTATAAAAGCTAGGAGTAATATTCGCTTTCAGAGCAGGACCCTGAATTGCGATTGTGAAGAACAGGTGTTCTATCAGGGAGGCCCCATGTCTTGTGCGCCCGTTTGGGCCTTAAATTTAGTCCAGATCTCGTACATACGATCCATCGCTAAAGATACTGGAAAAATAATCGGTTTCCGGTACCGCTCCAGTAAGTGCCTGACTCCTCTTACTATTCTTTACAAAATTCAGATCAGACCTAAAATGGAGTAATGGAGCTGCCTAGCCTTTAATTTCTAGATTCGATGGAGTCCAATAGCGTCTCTGCGTTCTTGTGGGTGATGAATTATTTTCCAAAACAACCCCTTTCCCACAGACGAAACAGCGCAAGCCTCTGGCTGCTCTATCGCTAACCCTAACCCTGCCTCTCGCTGCTCTATTGCGATTTCTATGAAAAGTGTTCAGACGAACAACATTCCTTAGTTCCACCATTTCTACCCTTCACGGCTAAGACCCGCCATGATATGCACATTGTAGCGAACCAACATAATTCCCTTTGTATTCCATTTGTAAGATGTACGTTCCACTCGTGCAGCGTCTTTCCATGGAAAGCTGGTTTGTGCAACCAACCCCCAAGAGGATGCTTCCCGGGTCACTGCAATCTTAACTTTTTTAAGTTTAGGGTCAACCGTTATCTATCACACATATCCCCATAAACGGTGCCTCTTATTCTGTAAACCTCTATCTTGAGTGGTTCTTAGGCCTTGAACCGCGTTGTAAAAACAATTTTTTTTAAAAAATGCACCTATAAACATACGTGCTTCAAAACCCTTATAAAATGCTTATCCAAATTAACCGTATATCAAAATAGGGAGGATTTAACATCCCGTCCGAATAAACACCAGTGAGACGAATATTTGTAGAAGCCGTACGTATTCAAACAAGAACAGGCGAAGTTACCACCATGGTTGGAACATTTTCTGAGTTGAAGCATCGATCGGCAATTTGAGTGCACGTCAATATGCAACAATCGATATCTTCAAATGAACGATAACGGCCAAAATCGTGATTGTACCTCACTAAGTGAAATTGCTTCCTTTTCTATATGTTAAAAAGCCCTCTTCTCATTCACCGCTTTTCTGCATTCGCTGTTTTTTTTTTCTTTCGATAACAGCGCCATCTAACGAACATCTTTCCTAACTCTGTTCGGAAATATTAACATCATTCTCGCTATTTCCAATGTAGTTTTCTCATTCTTTCTCTAAATCTATTCTCTTTAATTTTTCCCGCTTTCGCTCTGATTTTATTCATGTCGTATCTAAAATGATAAGTTTTTCTAGTTCTTTCTCTCTCTGTTACACATTTTACTGCATCCATTTTTATCTTTCGATAATTATATTTTATTTCCGTTGTCCAATGTTCTTTGCTTTTTCTCTTTATTTTATCAAATTTCCATCACATTTAGACATCTTTTTTTTTCTAATAATAATATTTATTTGTCCTCGATCGGATTCTTCTATATTCATTCATTTTTTTTAAAATCGTTTTTAATTCAGAGCAAACATATTTCCTAAATTTCTTTTCCCTTCTTATCTAATTTGTCACAATCGCAGTCTACAGTAAACACGAAACAAACCAACGTTTCAGGAAAAAAAAATTGTGTGTCCAGTCATTTATTTTTTCTCTCATTTTCAATTATTACATCCGGCAATTTTCTATTTCAAATCTATATATATATATATATATATATATATATATATATATATATATATATATATATATATATATATATAAACTGTAACATATAATTATATATAATAAAATAAATATGATTAAATGGCTTAGACTGTTTAAACTGAAAAATTTACGAAATCTCAAAGTAAAGAAAAAAACAACGCCTATTCCAATAGAAGTTAATGACACTTTTTTACAACTTCTTTCTCTTTTTTCTCTCTTTTTTTTCTCTCTTTTTCTTTTTTCTTTCTTCTTTATATACTTCTTTGTCCATCCCACTTCCTAATCAAAATATAACTTCCGTTAACAGATTTAAAGTGTCAATGTCTAGATTTCAGCGAAAATTTAAATTTGAAACAATAGAAATGTTACATCTAACTCAATGCTGTCTCTCTACCCCCTACACTGCCCCCACTTCGTGAGTTTCCTTATTATTGCCCGTCATAAATGTGTAAATTTATTTTCATTTTTTCATTTCAACATTTGGAAATAAATCTGATGATCCACTGTCCTTTAAAAGGGCTGTGGTGAAATAATTTATTATATGGAACCTTAAAGCAATCTGTTTTTATTTAAATTATTAGCTCTGATTTGCATTGAGCTCTCTGGATTCTATCCTCATTGGGTCTTCCCATACGGATTACCTAGTTTTTCGTAAACTATATATATATATATATATATATATATATATATATATATATATATATAACCTTTCGTTTGTCCGATCGAATCACAGTAAGTATTGGCACGTTTATCCACAGGATAATAACAACTGAATATTCACGATAACTTTATGTTATGGAATTATTATTTTAGTTTATTTCCATGTATCCTAAATGTTTCTTTCTTTTTACCACCATTTTTTATCTCCATATTGCTTTGGTCTTTTGCTCCTTAGCGACACTAGTTCTTTCTCCTTGAAATAGCTTAATTGTTACATGATGGCTGATATCTCATTGGCGAGCATGACCATCACAAGATATCATTGTAAGATTTAGCATTTAGCAGGCAAAAACAAAAGAACTTACGATATCAAGCAATACCTGTGCATGATTATTTTTAAAGTGAAGGTAAAGGTTACACTTGGTCAAGAACAGTCAAAAAGAACTAATAAACGTCATTGTATGCTCTCAAGCTGCAGAGATTACCTTCTAGTTAGATGTCTTAACGAAGGGTAAGGGGTTCAACATTCCCAGTGAGCTTGCCTCGCATCTGGACACCAAGCCAGGTATTTCTATAAAATTGCGCCTATATGAATGTCTGTCTCAGATCACGCGTGACCTACGAAGTTGAACTCAATCAGATTTCCCAACTAATATGCAGTCTTGAAAATGTGGTGAGTCTGAGCGCATGCTCTTATCGAGGGCAGGTTATGTTAACCATCTCTGAAATGTCAATATCGGTTTTCAACAAGGTTTTCTGATCATCATCTGCACTGAAATGACACGTGGTGGTACGCAAGAAAGTTGTAGGACATGCATATCCAATCAACCCAATCAAGAATACAGAGTGTATCTGACTTATATATATGCCTAACATCTAGGAAATCGAATGTTGGCCTCAAAAGTCATCTTAGGTCCATGAACGCCAAAATGAGTCGGAAGACATGACAAGTGATTCCAAGGGCGATGCGGCAGCTCTCATTTGAGTAAGACGTGGTAATCACCATCTATGTATTAGCACATACATACATGATGAGGGCAGCGACTCGATTTCCAGTAATGCCATCGTTTGATTAATCTTCAAATATGGGAAGTGTTTTAAAATCCTGCTAGGGACTTACATTCCTATGGTCAGATGTGGCAACGTTGGTCGCCTCTTGCAGTCAGTCAGTTATGTGCCGTGCATGATACACGCTTACGCGATCATTTATCTTTCAATACATGACTGACGAGGCAGATTTTTTCGCGCAGTAGGTTGCCATTTACTCAGAGAGATTAACATCGGAGGTCTTTTGAATATCTCCAGCAACAGCCTCATTTACTAACCCTCTACCTTGAGTGGCCCTTGGAGCTTCTATTCGATGAGCGATATATATATATATATATATATATATATTATAAATTAATAGATTTAAAATATGGTTTTACCGCTACACAGTGATGACCATGTTTCAGAAATGGAAGCTAAAGCCCCTGAATTTAATTTTGTTATTAAACCAAAGACATTAGTTCCATTTCCTCATCAAGCGAATTTTGGAGACTCCAAAATTCGCTTGATGAGGAAATGGAACTAATGTCTTTGGTTTAATAACAAAATTAAATTCATGGGCTTTAGCTTCCATTTCTGAAACATGGTCATCACTGTGTAGCGGTAAAACCATATTTTAAATCTATTAATTTATAATATTAATGCTCTGTAAATTTAAATTTACATAGAGCACTATTGTGTAAAAATAAAAATATCTATAAGAACACCGGATTTTATATCTTACTGTTCTTTCCTTTTTATTTATATATATATATATATATATATATATATATATATATATATATATATATATATATATATATATATATATATATATATATATACAATTATGAAAGCGGAGACTTTAGAAACCCATGGTAATATTTTATTTCGCACGACAATACTACGGTTTCGTCTCATCAGACCAAACGATTTCAACAACGGGTTTCTAAAGTGTCCGCTTTCATAATTATCGTTTGCTCTGTTCTTACATTAAGCTCTCTTTGGATCTATATCTTCTTTGGAATTATCCATATGGATTACCAAATAATATTATTATCTATATATTCGAACTATGAGGGTCAAGCAGCTCAGTTCCTAGGAACCGACAGCCCAGACATCAGAGCCGCTATCCACTGCTCCAACGTGCCTCCTCATAATATAGGATTGAGAAATCAGAGAGACAAGTTTGAATTCCAGTCGAATCCATTACATTCACTTACATGCTAATACCCTTTGGAAAGGTATTAATCCTCTTCTTCTCCCTCCAGCTATGGGTAAATAGCAGCAGAGACTGGGTTCTGTAGCCTTGGATGGCAACTGGTCTAGAAGGACAACTTTGAATTTGCGGAGGGTCGTTTGGTCACGTAGTGAATCAGGTCTCTGTATTTGGCCCTTCAAAAAGTGTGATTGGTTCTGCACAAAGCCTTCACTAATATAATCAATTCATATGTGCTAGTGTCTGGGCTGTCGGTTCCTAGGAACTGAGCTGCTTGACACTCATACGTCAAATACGACGGGAGTGTCCACCCTATATATATATATGTATATATATATATATATATATATATATATATATATATATATGTATATGTGTGTGTGTGTGTGTATGTGTATGTGTGTGTGTGTGCCTGTGTCTGTGTGTGTGTATATATGTATGCATTAGGTTCCTTCAGAATTTTGATGAAAATGCCTCTAGAGTGTAAATCTTCTGTTGAATTATCATATACTGAAAACTAGGAAAACGAATTCCTTTCGACCGGTTAAATATATATATATATATATATATATATATATATATATATATATATATATATATATATATATATATATATATATATATATATATATATATATATATAGAGAGAGAGAGAGAGAGAGAGAGAGAGAGAAAATAGTATATATATATACTAATGGATAACGGCTTGGATTGAGGAATCGGAGAGCCGAGTTCGAATTCCAGTCGAATCCATTACATTCACTTACGTGCTAACACCCTTGGGGAAGGTGTGAATCCTCTTCTCCCTCCAACTATGGGTAAATAGCAGGACAGACTGGGTTCTATAGCCTTGGACGGCAACTGGTCTAGGAGAAGGACAACTCTGAATTCAAAACCTGCGGAGGGTCGTTTGGGGACCTTGTGGCATTCGTTGCACCAGGTCCCTGTATTCGTCCCTCCAAAAAGTGTGGATGGCCCTGCACAAAGCCTTCACCACTATAATCAATTCTTGTGTGGCTGTCCGGCTTTCAGTTTCTCGGAATTGATCTGTCTGACCCTCATACGTCGAGTTCGACGGGAGAAGCATTATATATATATATATATATATATATATATATATATATATATATATATATATATATATATATATATTATCAGCTCAAACCAGAATCTTTCATCTTAAATAAAAAAAGCAACGTCTCGATCTAAACAAACTTCACTCTTCAAGACCAGATTTGATTCATATGAATATTTAGCATGAATGAAAGTCTTCTGGCTCGGAAACATGCCTGACAACAAATGACAACAGGGAGGAAAAAGAAATTATGAGGACCTTGCTTGGGAACAAAAGAAGTTATGGAACATGAAGCCCGGTGTCGACATTGAAAAAAATAGAGTCTCGCGGAAAGACTGAAACTGAACACTGCTGGAGCAGAGGATAATACCGAGGAAAGTGCTGGAGATATGAGGAGACGTGTTGTTGATTCCTCACAATAAAATGCAGACATCTTATGTGAACATGCAAATACATGAAATATACGAAGATGACTTCGAAAGTGAACCCGGCTATTTTATTATGCTGACATACGATATTAGACGCGGATATTAGTTGGATGCCAGCAGAGGTGGAATCTTCCCGCTCGGCACCCATATATTTTTACCTCATATATATATATATATATATATATATATATATATATATATATATATATACACACACACTCATATATATATATATATATATATATATATATATATATATATATATATGAGTGTGTGTGTAAGAAAGAGAGAGCTTTTAACGCTTTAAACGTTATTATTAGTGGATACCCATATTTGAGTAGACGCTCCGTTTATTTATTAAAGAGTATATTTATTTTCGTCTAATGGCCTGTATATTTGAGAAATCCTATTAACGAGAAGCATTCAAACTTGCGACCCGCTTTGTAGGAGAAACCGTCGTTAGATCCTATGTGTTTTTAACTGACTCGACCACGATGGCTGTTGCCGATGAAACAAGGCAGAAATATTGCTTTTAAGAACCATGCAGATTCTCAAAAGTTCATAACTTTACAGTTTCGTATACGAAACGTAAAATAGTTCTAATATTTCGTTAATGATTTCTGGAACATTCGGGCCAGTAGACGAAAATATTTATACTGTTTAAAATAAACAGTACGTCTACTCAAACATGGGTATCCACTAAAAATAACGTTCAAAGTAATAAAAATCTGTCGAATTAATAAATAAAAATCCATTAGGAATCCTAGGAACCGACACCAGCGCATGAGATATTTGCTTATAGTGGTGAAGGTTTTGTTTAGAACCATCCACACTTTTTGAAGAGCCAAATACAGAGACTTTGTGCACTACGTGCCACAAGGACCCCAAACGACCCTCCGCAGGTTTTGAGTTGTCCTTCTCCTAGATCAGATGCCATCCAAGGCTATAGAACCCAGTCTGTCCTGATATTTACCCATAACTAGAGGGAGAAGAAGAGGATTCATACTTTTCCCAAGGGACATATATATATATATATATATATATATATATATATATATATATATATATATATATATATATATATATATATATTATCATTAAGGCTAAATTTACCGTTAATACATCAATAACCATTATGAACATAATAATAATTAATATCATAGTTATTTTCATTATTAGCATAATCACAATAGTCAATAATACACAAGCAGTCAGCGTTGAAAATACAAACATCATCATTACCATGGCCACAAACAGAACCCAAAGACTCAGACGAATAGGATTGTATGTGTCTGTGTGAGGAAGTGTAAGTTTGTCTGACGAAGCAGGCGGTAGAGCTGAAAAGAGTCAAGAACACCCCTGCCAGGTCCTTGTTGAACGGAACCTCGTTACACATAAAAAAAGCCACGGTCCCGACACTGAAATAGAATTAAAATTGCGTATTTATGCATGCCAGAGCGAATGGGTGTGTATCTGTGCCTGGCCTCGGAGTGTTTATAGGTGTGCGTTTCTGTGAACAAAAATGCGTACACCTGTGTTTATGTGTATCTATGTGTATGAGAGTGTCCTCCCGAACAAGCACAGAAGGAAATTCTCCCTCCCACCACCAAACATAGTCAAACAAGCATAAATAGATCAAATTTTAAAAATAAAGCAGTTTGTCTGATGATCGCAAAATCGTGAAATCCAGGGTCACAAACTCATATCCATACAATTGGATATATGTGTCTGTGTGTATGTATGTATGTATGTGTGTGTGTGTGTGTGTGTGTGAGAGAGAGAGAGAGAGAGACAGACAGATAGAGTGTGTGTGTGTGTGTATATGTGTGTATGTGTGTGCGAACATACACACGTATTAAAAGAAATCTTGTCTATAACATAGACACAGACAATACCCAGTTCTTCATGATAACTGAGACAGTCGAAATTACGAGAACAAAACCTAACAAAGCATCAACTTCGTTGATCCCGATAATGGCTGATCGAAAATTGTTACAAAGAAAGAATTAAACAGATAGACTATAACTATTGAATTTAACAAAACTTGATTGAATGGAATTTATTTTAATATATATATATATATATATATATATATATGTGTGTGTGTGTGTGTGTGTGTGTGTGTGTGTGTGTGTGTGTGTGTGTGTGTGTGTGTGTGTGTGTGTGTATTGCATCAAACAAACAAAAATTTACTTCAACATAGAGATAGTCTATTTCAAGCAATTCTGTGCGCGGCTATCATAAGTCTCTAAGTGTATGTCTCAGAGCATTGTTCCAAATTTATTTTTAATGTCAATCCTCCTCTGTTAGACGCCTTGTTAATGAGAATGGGTGTGTGTTAGCAATTGCTGGGGGCGTAAGATATCTTATCTCGGGTGAAGCGGTCTGGGATTAATACACATAAAATTGGCCATTTCTCTGATTCTAATATATATGCGTTTGTGTGTGTGTGAGTGTGTGTTTGTGTGTGTGTGTGTGTGTGTGTGTGTGTGTGTGAGAGAGAGAGAGAGAGAGAGGACTGACTGGAATGTTCTCAGCCTACTTCCCAAAATCAATATTTCATTGATCAAACGTCAGAATAATGATTCTGGGTGTGGGTCAAACCAAAAGATTTTCAGCACCCGATCGTATGAGTGTCTGAAGTGGAGAGAGGATGAAAGGCGTGCGAGAAGAGTGAAAAACTCCAGCCGCGAAGGCCTAATAAAATGCAATATCATCCGACGCACAGAGGCAAAGACAATGTTTGGTCCGTGTCCTTTGGTTAAATTTGCCATTATAGACACTTGGAAATGAGGTGTTATAAATGGATGCATTTTAAATAAAAAGATCTCGGTTGACAACAATGGCTAGCTTACCAACTCCGTAATTAATTAATAAGTTATACAAAACGATTAACCTGATACTTGAATATAAACCCAAGTCTCATAGACTTCAAATTTGCAAAGATTTATTGATATATCTAAATAAATTTATGTTTTTAGAAATCTAATATCGTTTAGCGTAAATATTCTCAAAAGAAAAAACATTTACCATAAAACTGCGTCATGTTCAAGTTCAGGATGTATTTTTTCTCTATTCTTTTCGCTTAAACTTCATTAAACTTAATTCTTTTTTACTTTTAACGGTTCTTTAGTCACTGAATCTTACGCGGAGTGACGAGCAAGCAGGTCAGAAAATCTGCTATCTTTAGAAGCAGTGGTATATCGATTCCTATTTATATTTAACTGAGTCTGTAAACACCGCCATTGATATACGCTGCCGTCGGTGCAGATATTTGCTAAAACGTTTAATGTAAAGAAATAAAGACAATGAAGCCGAAAGAACGTAAATGGTTTTATTTTATAGAAAGAGAACATAGTGACAAAGTGCAGATATGTGTCGATATGCCTTCTCTCCGATACTGAAAAGGAAAATTAGGGGATGCTATAGAAGCTGACGTGTACATTATTACATGTTGAAAGAGGCTGTGCTATACTCATGTGTCAGGGAAGCATCTTCTTTCTATGGCATCTCCCTTAAAACTCTTCTGTGCTGACTAGGCTTCACTGACTGGCTTTTATTTATATTTTACAGTTTGTTTTTTGTTCTCGTTGCAAAAAGTTTATTCTTTTCTCGTTTCACCGTTAACGAAATCGACGAGAATTCTAAAACTCTTAATACCGCCATTTAACAATGTCTGTCCAGCATTCCTATCGGGTATTACGATGTATTTTCAGCCTCATTTTAACGAGATGCTCACAGGACATTTCAGTCTCATAATCGTTGACCCATGAACAGAAAACGCTTTGCACTCAGCTTACTACTTGGAGTGAAGATAAAAGCATTTTTCCTCCATCAAGTGAAACGGAAAAAAAAAGTCATTTATAAGCGATGGGAATGGCGGAGAAGTTTTATGGAGTGATTCCGATTCGCACATAATGATACATTTTTTTTTTATTTCTATGGCGTACTTGTCATTTTTTATTCCTAAAATTCATCGTAGGATGTTGAAGCTAGTAAGCCTTACGTAATATAGAGGACTGTAATGTCTGAAGTAACACCATTATGCGTTTTCTCTTACAGACTCACACAAGAGCGCGGACACACACACACACACACACACACACACACACGCAGAGTAAACACAGTGAAAAACCTAAATAAAGATATGAAGTATAGAAATTCTTTTCATTTTTAGCAGATATTGCTGCGTATCTTTTGGCGTTTTCTGTGAAGCTTCGTTATGAAAATATCTTATATTTATTATACAAGGAATGAGAGCCAGTCAAGGTAGAATGTTACTGAATGAGGTGTATGACATGTAAACGGAAGTGGTAGGAACTGAATATTATGAGCATAAGGAAAATGAGCAAATATGAACCTTCGTGTCCGCAAACGAAAACGGTGTGTCAAAGGACGGTTTTTCCATTGACACCGCTATTATTTTAACTACCTTCACTCCTCGACAAGTGTTTATTGCTTTACAAATCGATGATTAGAATTGTAATAAAACCTATGAAAGTGATTTATACATTTTCTATGTTCTTGAAAATTGGCAACAAAATTAATAAACACTGTTTATTTCTTAAATTGTTTATTTACATTATTTATTTATTATATTGTTTATTGGAATGCTTGCCAAAAAATCAGCCAATTGATTCAAACTTTATAAAATGATAAATAATAAGAATTTCCTTATAGTTGGTTCACATTTTAATAATTTGGTAAATGTTTATAAATTTAAATTTATAAAATTGTTTTCATATTTATTTCTTTATAAACTGGTAAATGATAAATATTGCATTACATTAGTTTTAATTATATAAGTTTTTAGAATGTAAATATAAAATTATTCTTGTAAATAAAAATATAATAATTAAATAGTGTTTAATATTTTTGTTGTAAATTCTTAATAACAAAAAATGTATAGATTCATTTTTATCATGTGTTTAGGTTTTTTAATTCCAATTCTAATCATTGCTTTAAAAAAAAAGAGGTAGTTAAAATAATAGCGATATCAAGGGAAGAACGTCCTTTTTTGCGGGCATGAAGGTCCATGTTTGTCGGAATATGGATAAAGATTGACACTTGACTTAAAGATTGTAGTCTTTTGGCACTGTCTTTTCAACAAAGTGGCAGTTCTCAGGAAACATCTGAGTAGGATTTTCACCTTACAATTAGAATATGTAGGAAATGAAGGTGACTGGAATCCATGGAGTTAGCATGGCGTGTCCTAGTTGTAAAAGTCAGAACTGATGGAACTAAAGAATGTAGTTCATCTGAACATTTGCCAAAGAAATAGTAATAGAGAATGATAGCCTTTTGGCGTTGCTCCTGTGTGAAAGAAACTGCCGACTGGAGAAATCATCCCCGCCAGTCCGTGTAAACGATTTTGCACTCGGTGAAAGCTAGAATGTGAAGATTGAACATCTCGACCCAAATATGGCAGCAATACTCTATTTTTGGTCTGATTAGTCTCTTGTCAAAATAAAACATGGCAGAAGGCACCAGATACAGTGAACTAACGTTTTTTTTTCAGTTTATTTATCAATGGATTGCATAGATGAGTTCCCCTTGAGGTCTGGAATAAATCTGAGACCCAACTGACGTCCAAAGCATGGAGCCTCGCTGGGAGTGCAGACGTTCATCGTGACTGGAGAAAATTCAGGGTCTGATCGATGATAAGGAAAAGATACTAGTTCTGGTTTTTGAGATATTGAAATTGGCAAACTAGCTGTTTCTCCATTGAACTGTTAGAGCTCAGTCAGAGGAGAGATCAGCTGCAAGACTCTAATCATCTTGCTCTTTGGAAGTGCATTTATAAACAGTGATATGATCTGCATGGCATTTTATAAATGATCTGAGAATGATAACTTGAAAAGTTTCGTTTCATAATTAATAGAAAAAAAAAACAGGCCCCACTTATTGTTCAGAAAGAAAGGAAAGAAAATATTTTCAAAGACTTTGCGATGAAGACAATGGTAATTTTCATTTTAATACGTTATTGTGTTCATGTGTACTTGTTTGTATCTGCGTTCTACGTGTGTGTGATTTTAATGCCTGCAATTCTTTTTAGAAAACTCGAAGTAAAAATATTGTGTTTATTTTTATAACTAAAAAACACTGAAAACTTTTAGATACTCATATATTTAGTATGAATAATATATTTTCGGCTGAGAATCACTGCTTCGTTAGACTTTCGCTGTCATTTTACATTATTGCTAAATATTTCGCTGATTAAGTCTTCAATTACCATCACAAGCACATTAGTTCACCACATCATTGACAAAGGAGATGACGATCAAAACTCATATTCCCATCCTAATTTCTAATTTAATCGTATCAGTGTGACATAATGCGTCGCTGCAAAATTGATTGAGTTATCTACTAGAATGGGATGTAAATAATTTTATCTGGTCCTAGTTTTATGACAACAGTAAAATTGACATGTAAAGACTTCAAAGTAATCACCGGCCGCCCTCATGCAGAGAAATAAAAATAAATAAATAGATGAAAAATTTCGGGATCAAATGCCACTCAGCCGGAAGGTAAGTAATTCCGGTTGTCGTTGTCAGGCCACATTCTTGAAGTGGGTTACAGTAAGAGGTAAGAGGTCCGTGGGTGAGTAACCAGCCGTCTGTTGTTATGTAGAGATGGGCAGAGGTACGGTAGGAAAGATTCGATAGTCACAAGCCATGTAGATGTAGAGACAGTCAGACTTAGTTTATGACGGTCAGATCGTGTATCGAGATGTAGAGAGGAACAGTGAGAGTGCTAGTGGCAGTCAGAGGTGGCCGGAGGAGTAGTCGGAGTTCTCATTGACTGAGAGGAATATCTGGTCTGTTATTCTGTCATGAGAGATGAAAGTAGCAGCGAAGCTTACCTACTCCCGTACATCGGGCTTTTCACGGTTTTTGTAAACACCGACGTGAGCGAGAATCGAAATACATCGCGGAGAGAAGCTGACTAGTCTGTGAAAGACTGACTGCGGGCTGCCGTCGTAATCTTACATAAGTAAGACTGTGATCGTTGAGATTCTTCTTTTTGTGGTTATCACTGATTAAAATGTTTGCCGTTTGGAATAAGGATTGTTACTGTTTATTTTCATATGATTTTTGGTTGTTTGTATTTAGCGGCATATCAACACCTCTATGGGTTATTTAATGCTGAAATCTAAATATATTTGCACGCAATATTATTTGTTATTATTTATTTAAGTTAATAATGGTTTAGTGATGCAAGTCATACTAATTAACACATAGCCGGAGGGAGAAGAGGTGGATTCATACCTTTCCCAATGGTATTTGCGCATAAGTGAATATAGCGAACCCAAATGGAATTGGAACTCGAATCTCCAGTTAACAATTCTGAGCCATTATCCATCACACCACCCGCACATCCAAGCTTACAGCACCTGGTATTCTTAAGCCGTCATCCATCTAGTTATTGACCAGACTCGACGTTGCTTAACTTCTGTGATTGTACGGAAACCGGCGTCTCCAGTTAACAATTCTGAGCCATTATCTATCACACCACCCGCACATCCAAGCTTACAGCACCTGGTATTCTTAAGCCGTCATCCATCTAGTTATTGACCGGACTCGACGTTGCTTAACTTCTGTGATTGTACGGAAACCGGCGTTTCAGCTTGATGTGCCCGTAACCCTTTATTTCTTATATGCGTTTGAAGTGAGAAGCGACACTAAGTCAACACCCAAGTTCAAAACTCTTGCCTTTTGGCAATCAGTTTGTTTATTTAACTACTAGGCTAATCAGGAATTATAAATGCTAACCAAATATTTTGAGAATTTGAATGCAATTTTCATTTTTATTCATTAATAAAACAATGATTTCTAATTGGACACAGACTTTACTGATAGTACAATTGGGGAAAAAAAAAGAAGACGTTCTTTATTTGTTGTTTCGGAACCATCTCTTTTTTTTCTTAATGAGTTCATCAACAGTTGAATGGGAAGTTGCCCTTGCATGGAGATATGAAAATCTATAAATTAAACAGTTTATTCATATAATAACTAAACAAGATAATTAAAGGTGGGATTTTTCACTTAAGGAAAGTTAGAATGCCAAATTCATAAAAAAAATGTTTTCTAGCTATTTCAAGTCATTGAAATAGCTCGGAATGATTAAGTACCAGCTAGAATCTATATATCTCTAATTCTCAAAATGTGTGTGTATCTATCTATGTGTGTGTGTGAGAGACCGGATGTTGTTTATGTGTTTCCACAGTTTTCATCAGATTTCGATGATTTTTTTTTGTTTGATAGATATTTCTTCAGTGCCGGTTTTGAGTCCAAATTGTTGGCGACAATGGCTCTCCACTACTTCCTGTCAATTATAACCCTCAGCAACGTTTTACTATTTACTATCTGTTCTTGGATATATATCTTTTATAAAGTATTTAATGAAAATAAATAGTTTAAATTATTACAATAATATTTTCTATGTCTATAATTCTCAAAATGTGTGTGTGTGTGTGTGTGTGTGTGTGTGTGTGTGTGTGTGATCGGACGTTGTTTATATGTTTCCACACTTTTCATCCGATTTCGATGAAATTTTTTTATAGATAATTCTCCAGTGCTGGTTTTGAGTCCAAATTGGCTGGAAAAATTGCAACCTTGAAGGTGAAAATTCGAAAAAAACGATTTGTAACACTTTGCGCAAAAATCAAAGGCAAAATTTAATTTACTTTTTCACATATAACCTTCCAATTCTAGCTCATGCTGTGGGCGTGATTCACACCTCCACACGTTGCCAACGCGTGTACGTGCGGCCCAGCAACACGCTCTGTGTCACGTGATGTGTCACGCGCTGATGCACGCGCATATGCATGACCTGCGGAACGGGACACTTGTTCGAGGTACCCATTGGCTGCATGAAGCCCCTTTACACGTCAAATCAAATGTTACCGTGTCATACTGATTGTCTATGCAGTCCTAAGCTCATTGCTACCACTTAAATTCCGCAATTCCTCTTCTATTTCTGTACGTCCAGCCCTGCTTACACATCCCCCTTCTCTTGGCCAAAATTTTCCGTTGCATAAAGCCTACTATTTCAGTTTTAAAGCGTTGCTTTCATTGTCGTTTATAACTGTTTCCAATTTAATTTTTTTATTGTCCTGTCAGTTTTTGCATTGTATTCACCGTAGTAATAAGTAAGCTTGATTTTTTATTACTCAACATTTATTTGTATTTTCGAACTTTCCTAAAGGTATTCGAGCTTAATGATCCCTGTAGCTTTATAGCGTTCTCTTCTGGAATTTGCCTACGCATTCCATTTGACAATTCATAGTTGCCTAAAACGTGCCACCGAAGAAAAGAACCTGCCTAGGCCGAAAAACTACTGCCGCCAGGTCCGCCATGCGAATAAGAAATAACGAATCGTCTTTAAAACGTTCAGTTCGCCTGTCTCAAAATGCCTTTCGGAATGCTTTAATCAGAGCCACTGAGTCTGAAGATCAACGTAGCCATGGGTTTTCCAGAAGAGCATACCTGAACGCATCTGCGCGTGAGGATGAAAATGATGATCAAAGGACTCAACGGCTGAGGAGAAACGCCTCTTCCGCTGCTGCTACGAGTGAGGCTGAAACAAGATTGAGAACGCAAAAATGGCAGGGCCACCCCCCATTCAAATTGTTAACTCCCCATTTAGGGATGTGCCTTAGTTGCATCCAATTGTTGTTACTAATATTGATTTTCGGGTGGGCTGACTTTAAACTTAAACTGCTACAATTGAACTGCAAAAATTCCCAGTAATGAAAGACCCGGTCGAAAACAGGTTGTACTGATAGTTAAATTATAAGATTTATTGGCGTTACTACTAGAAGTCATAAAACTAATGCCGTCACTCCTGTAGATAAAGAGAAAGTTGTGACTAAGGAAATGCATTTTTTAGTGCTATTTCCCTTTACGACGTAGTCGATCATGACTCTCCACAGATTCTTTTTCTTTATTATCTGTGAAATGTCATGTATTCTTAGGAAAGATAGTGCAGTGGTTTATCGTTGTTTACTCCACGATTTAGAATTCAGAGTTTTCCTTCCCTTATACTGATTGCCACCCAATGCTAGAGAACCCTATCTATTCTGCTACAGCTGCAAGGAGAACAAATGTAGTGCGGATTTTGCCGTTACCCTTTGTGAATATTAATCTTTGTGAGATTGTCATACGCGCCATACGCGATTAAATGGACTACTTCAAAGGAGACTGTAAAAACAAGACGTTAGAGTAAGTAACATTTCCCAGGGTCAAATTACCTGAATTTTGGCCAACATCGCACACACACACACACACACACACACACACACACACACACACACACACACACACACACACACACACATAGATTGCCCACCGTTAAACTAAATAGCATTACAACTACAAAGGTCGAAGATAAAGACAATTCCTTTTATATGCCATATCTCTTAAGGATATAAGCGATCATGACTGCCCACAGCATCTTTTTATTTATCATTTGTTAAATGCTACATTTTATTCGAAAGATGGTGAAGAGGTTTCCCATCGCCTTCTTCAGGGATTTGGATTCAGTGTTGTCCCTCTCCTAGACTGCCTAACACGCAAGGCTAGAGTGCCCAGTATACACTGATCTATAGCCGAAGAGAAAAGAAATAGATTCATGTCTTTCTTAAGGCCGTTAGTGTGAAAGTGAACATGCCGGATTAGGTCAAATCTTGAACCCAGCTCACTGATTTCACTTTCACTTTCAGTGCCGTTAACTGTTGCATTGAACCCAAGAAGATGTACAAAGTTGCTCTCCCGTAGGTTAGCATCAGAGATGCTGATGGAAGTCTGAAAGGCTCTCTATGGTGATTAATGATAGCAGTTTTGTTTTGGAGACGTTGGCAGAAGTTGGAATTAAAAAAAGAAAATCAAAATGCAAATATCAGATTTTAAATCCCTTCGGCCATTTTCATTTTCCTGTTTTAGTTATGGCGTCATTTGCCAAGAGACTGTACATTCTTTTATTATCAGTGACGACATCAGATTGAGACGTGGTTGGACAAATCCCAATATTTTGTCATTGGGTTGGCGTCGTGCTGGTCTGTAAAAACTATTTGATATATTATCAATTTCTTCTCGTATTTTTTAAGAATACAGTTTTTTTTTGTTATAATGAATCACAGATAATGAACGCCACCAGATTGCCTTATCGCACCAATATGAATCACCCGAATCACTCAGACAGATGAAACTAGATTAACATATAATGTTCACCTGAGAAATATTCACGTAACTTGCATTCATTCAGAATATTTCTTTGTTGTCCTCAGCCGTCTGTGTGTCGCTTTGTGCCCCAGATGTTTAATACGTAGCTAACGTGAATCACAAGTTTATTATCTGTTCACAATCAGCTTCAGAAGATAATTCCAATTTTTAAATGCCTTCAGTGGATTGAAAAGAAAACAAGAATGGCTGTCAAGAGACACTTCCAGTGAATGTTGAGTACTGATTAGAGAGAAGTTCTGCTCAAAACAATTAATACGCTACCACCAAAAACAGAAAGATAATTCTCTGTACAGCACCCAAATACCAGGTACCATTACCAGGCTGTCCTGGGTATGACAATAAACGACATCCGCGTCCTGGGTACGACGATAAACTATATCCGCATACTGGGTAAGACGATAAAGCAAGGCCTCTGATCAGAAGGTTTTGAGGAGAGTGGAACCACTTCTTAATTGATGGTGTTTTCAGGTGTACCCTGACCCGGGGTAGTAGCACCTGTCAGGGTCCCAGCCCTGGGCAAATAGTTAACCCCCCAAAAGGGGTCAAAACATTATGAAAGTATAAAAATAGGTTTTAATACCAGCAATATCTTTTTTGAAAAATTATTACCAGCAATACGTTTTTGAAAGACATTATTATGAGCAGTACATATTTTAAAAAGAAAAATATTATCAGCAATATATTTTGGGGGGGGATATCGTCGGCATTAAATAACCGATTGAGGTTGACATGCCGTAAAACAAAGCAAACCAAACCAAACCAAGTACCAGGGATGAAAGCTCATTAGAACAGATTCAAATCCAGTTCTAGGACCTCCCCACAAAGTAGAGGAACCCTTCCCTGATTGACGATATATTCAGGGGTGTAGCTATACTCACCAGGCTTGGCCAATTGAGGGTTGGTAAGCTTATTTAACTCATAGTTGACGGTTTTAAATCCAGTGTTGTCCTTCATCTAGTCCGGTTGCCACACAAGGCTATAGAACCTAGTCTGTTCTGCTATTTACCCATAACTGGATGGATTTATACCTTTCCCAAGGATATTAGCACATAAATGAAAGTAATGAACTCAACTGGAATTCAAACTCCGCTCTCCGATTCTTCAGTCCAACTCGTTATCCATTACAGCATCCGAATAGGCAGACATAAAATACGTACGATTTGGTCCGTGTCTTTGACTTTGTAAGATTGTCTTTATTTTGAAGTTTATTTATTAATGAAAATTTAATCCTTTTCAATTAAATAAAAATTTGAATCGAAGAAAAATGTAAAAGTTTTTTTTTAAAGATGAACTTAAATAATAATTTAATAGACAAATAAAAAAGATCGGAGCTAAATATCTCAGACGTAACATTACTATTTAGTCAAATACTCTCGAGTGTGTGGGTTTGGGTCTTTCTCCGAAGGTCGATTCTTCATTCTTACTCTTCTCTTCCTTTTCGAGTGGATTCTTATATACCTACCTGTTATCCGGTTTCCCCCACACATGTACGCCCCAGAAGCACTTCTTCACATGTCGGTGGAAGCACGGATCTGCACCTGGTGCTTCTTCGGAGTTCCGGTGCAATATTGAATGCAAAATCTATTTTGGCAACATCTACAATTAGTTACGCAATCATTAATATTGGTATTTTTTTTTAAGCGTATCACCCGAAGCAAGGCTGGAGGCCACTGTCACGCAAGGGTTTATAGAAGGGTTGGAGGAAGAGCAGATAGGAGTGGTAAAGGAGTGGATGTGGAGAAAGAGAAAGACAGTGGGTCGATCAAGGCAAGGGGGTTACAGAAGATTTGGAGCGAGGGCAGATAGGAATGAAGGCCAAAACTTTCGTTTTTTCTGTTTCGTAAGATGGCGTTAGGAGCGTATATTCTTTAATTTCATTAAAATGATTCCAACATTTAAGACGGAAGAAAACAAGCAAAATTTTATGCAGATTTTGCTTTTTTTATCTTAGGAAAAAAAGGAAAGAATGCAGCTCAAGCGTAAAAGTATATCTGCTCGGTTTATAACACATATGGTTATAGTATATAAAGTTTATAGAATAAAATATAATTTCAGTCAGTTATATGCCCTGCGTGATACACACTTATGCGATCATGTATCTTTCGATACATGACAGACGAGGCAGATTTTTTTCCCGCAGTAGGTTACCATTTCTTTCTGCTGTAGACCAGTTGCCATCCAAGGCTACAGAAGCCGCTCTGCCTTGCTATTTATCCATACCTGGGGGTGGGGAGAAGAGGATTCATACCTTTCCCAAGGGTATTAGTACGTAAGTGGATGCAATGGATTCGACTGGAATCCGACCCGCTATCCATTACTCCGCCCTGCCTCCAAAATATAGTATAATTAAGGTAAGGTAAGTTAAGGTAAGGTTTGGTTTATAGCATATCCACCTCAATGGGTTATTTAATGACGACAGTTTTTATTGCTGGTAATATTTTTTTTTTCAAAATGTATTTCTGGGAATATTTTTCCTTCAAAAATGTATAACTGGTAATATTTTTTCCAAAAATTTAAAGCTGGTAATATTTTTTTCAAAAAATGTATAGCTATTTGTATAGCTGATTTTTTTTAAAGTACTGCTAATAATAATTTTTCCATAAAAAATTATTGCTGGTAATAATTTTTACAAAGTATTTCTTGTATTAAAACCTATTTTTGCACTTTCATAGTGTTTTAACCCAAGTTCGAGTGTTAACTATTTTCCCATAGTTGGGACCCTAACAGTTGCTACCACACCGGGTAAGGGTTGACCTGGGAACACCAGCAATTAAGAGGTGGTTTCACGCTCCTCAAAACCCCTTGATCAGAGGCCTTGCTATTGGACGCAGTTTATCGTCTTATCCAGGACGGGCATAATAAAGTGCAAACAAGCAATGTAAATACACCATCTCGGAAATATAGACAGTTAAAGGAAATATGACAGAGCAGGAATCTGTATTAGGGATTAGCTAGCTGCTCTAGCAAAGAAGCATATTCAGAAATTAGCGGCCAGTCATACCGAGGCTGGGAAAAAAAGTAAGTAAAAGTATAAAAAATCTATAGTAATGAAGAACAAAGCTTTCCACAATTGTCACGTCATCGAGCAATTAACCCACCCAACCAGTAAAACCTATAGGCTTATAATATTGTTATAGTATCGGTTTGTTGGACGAATCATCAATAATGTACGAGATGATGTTATTCCTAGGTCTCCATTTTTGCTGCTTCAATTTTTAATTGTCATGTTATACGGGACGCTGCCATTTACCTGAACGAACATTCAACACATGATGTTGTTTTGTTGTTGTCATTGTGGTCAGTGGATACAAAACGTCTCTACAAAATGTGAATATATATATATATATATATATATATATAAAAGTGGACATGGAAGTCAGCACTTAGAGGCGACAGTCTGTTTCATGCTAGTGCAATCGTCAGAGTCGCCTGACGATTGCACTAGCATGAAACAGACTGTCGCCTCTAAGTGCTGACTTCCATGTCCACTTTTATATTTACACACGCTCTATCTCTGATATTGAGCACTTTACCCCATAAATATAGCACACTTTAAGACTATATTTCTGCATATATATATATATATATATATATATATATATATATATATATATATATATATATATATGTCCGATGCAATAAGAACAAAAGTATTATATAAATTCTAACGTTCACAGCATTAATCCAAAAGAGGCTCGATACCGATAGTTCAGCGATAATTATTTATTATAATTTTATCATATAGACAAAAACAGTTAAGCCTATTCAAAAATGGAGAACCATTTTTGCTTCTCACCAGTCGAGGTGCAATTGAAATGCACCAAAACGAAGTTGCATAGTTAGTAAACTGTTTTTGTCTATATGATAAAATTATAATATATATATATATATATATATATATATATATATATATATATATATATATATACATATATATATATATACATATATATATATATATATATATATATATATATATATATATATATATATATAGTCTTTGACACTTTTTAACAAATCATCATATTTTGTGAATATTTATGCTAAATAATTGTCGGACTTAATCCATTTCATAATATATATATAAATAAATTTCTTTCCCACTCATTTTTTAAATCGTTTCACCCTGAGCAAAGCAATGAAGCCACAAAGACTTAACGTGTTACTGAGTGTGAGAGAATATGAAGAAAAAAAACATTATTAAGGAGCGAGAACAATAAAAAAATAGGAACTAAGAAGACGGGAGTTAACTATTCACACACACACACACACACAAACACATTTCATTAAAAACGCAATATATATATATATATATATATATATATATATATATATATATATATATATATATATATATATATATATATATTAAAAAGAAGTGAGAAACCGCAAATATTTTTAGTTGTAATGTGGATTTTTAAAAAAATATATATTATGATTTATTTTCCATAATTTTGCAACACCCGTTTCTGGTCTCGTGACCTTCTTCAGGCAAAGTGTGGATATTTCCACATATTATTAAAATGAATTAATTTTCCTTTTTCTCTTTTTTGTGTGGTACATTCATCTGTTTCTAATATTGTTTGTTTCATCTGTTCTAATACTGTTTGTTGTTATATAAAATGATACAAAATTATATATCGCGTTATATATATATATATATATATATATATATATATATATATATATATATATATATATATATATATATATATGAGCAGTAATTCGGATATTGCTAACACGGCTCTTCTTTGTGACTGAATGTTTAACAGAACATCAGATCAAATGATGGCTTCCAGTTACCGGTTTGATTCATGTCGGGCGAAACACATTTTTTACGCTATTTATCAAGCATTCAGTCCGGTAAATGTAATTAATACTGTTTAATTAAAAACCGAGCATTTACTTAAATAAACTATATCTATAGAAATAACGTATAAACAAAAAAAGAATGAAATTATTCTCGGACTAAATCCATTACATAATACATACATATATATATATATATATATATATATATATATATATATGTATACATATATATATATATATATATATGTATATTTATATATATATATATATATACATGTATATATATATATATATATATATATGTATGTATGTATGTATAATTTTCGTTAAAGACAACTGACAAGGTACTGCGGTTAAGCCTTTTATTTCATTTTTCTTATAATCGTACAAGTGTTTTCTTTTCTGGACGCAAAGTGTGTAAAAACTGTCCAATACTTTCGTAATTCCGAACGCTTTCGGCTATTCTTTTATCCGTTATCAAGGAGAATTTTTTTTTTTATTCTTAACTGAATGTGTTTTTATCTATGCGTTTGATGTTATAGGAATCTTTTATTTTCCTAATACGGCCTGCACATTGTTGCCGTGTCCGTAGTTAATGTTATTAAATGCTGGATTTTCCTTTTTTCATTATTAGGGTTCACATTATTTTTCATCTTTATATACATGTCGATGAGGTTATTATACTTGTATTTTCTACTAGTATGTTTCGGGTGGAGTTAGATAAGCTTTTGTGCAAATCTAATTTAGATTTAAATGGAAACCTTCTATTATTTAAAATATTAATTAATTTCTCAAGCTAAAATAATATACATAATAATTACATTATAAAAAAATAACAATAACAACATTCGTTTATGAGACATTTAATTACGTCACTTATCATCTTCCACAGTTTACTTTGAATTTCAGTTAGACTGAAGTATATTCATGAGCGTTCTTAAATCGAAAAATTCTGAAAATCTTACAACATTTTTACTTCTGTGTATAAATTCTTGTTGCAAAATAAAATTCCTGTCTTGTTAAGGTCCATTAGAGGACGAAATGCGTCGGCTAAGATAAGTTTTCCTTTTGTCTTTATTCATATATATATATATATACATATATATATATATATATATATATATATATATATATATATATATATATATAATATTTTCGGGGTCTATCCTGAATTTCGTAATTTTTCTACTCGTAGAAATTTTGATTTGATTTTAAAAACCGAAAAATACACTAAACTATATTTTATCACACACACACACACACACACACACACACATATATATATATATATATATGATAGAATAAAAACAAGTTTGTAACAGACCTTAAGCTAACACTATTAAAGCTTCGTCAGAGATCAAGATAGAAATGATAAAAAATGATAAAAAAAGCAAACATACACGAACAATTGTTTTTATATATATCATACATTTTATCATATATAAATATGTGGCCATACGACCACATCACGTTGAAAGACTAGTTCTCGTACGATCACCGAAGTTAAGCAACATCGAGCCTATTCAGTAACTAGATGGGTAAACACTTAGGAAATATCTGGTTCTGCAAGCTTGGATGTGTGGGTGGTGTAATGGATAATGGCTCGGAATTGTTAAGCTGAAAGCCGAGTTTCAATTCCCTTTGAGTTCGTAATATTCACTTACCTAAATACCTTTGGGAAAAGTATGAGTCCTCCTATTCTCCTCCCAGCTATGGGTTAATTAGTAAAACCATTATTAAACCATTATTATGTCCAAAATAAAATTCATATAATCTAAAAATATTTTCTGACATTATATCGTCTGCAAAAAACGTACAAAACGAATCAAATAAACAATATAACTAAATATCTACATTATTTCAGTCGAATTAATGTTTTCCTCTTTATTGTTATTATCACATCGTTTCGGCTGTTGTGCCCTTCGGCCTTCTCCAAGTATCTGTCGATGCTAATATCCTTCAAGGAATTTTGAATTTCGAACTGAAGTCTTTATTTAAATCTACAGGGGCAGATTGTTCTCGTTCCTTTGTCCATGTTTAGGGACATTTCGTCTTGTTCTTATTTAGTACCGTTCGGTTATTTCCCCCACTCCCTGTTCTCACTGTACCATGTGACCAAATAGCACAAAGGTTGGTTCTTGAATTTTGTGGCCTAGTCATTATGAGTTCAATCCTTCGGTCGGGTAATAGACTCCTCATTCCAGAAATTCAGACAGAAATATATGTGATGCTATTTGCGTAACACCATTTGTTTGACTTAACGCGATTGTCCTCATTAATGTAATTGAATCTCTCAGCAGGCATTCGGATCTAGAGAGGAGAAATCTTTATTTCAGGATGCGGGATTCAACACACACACACAGACGCGCGCTCGCATGCACAGACATACGCACACACATGCACACACACACACACATGCACACATGCACACATGCACACACACCGCTTGACCTAAATCTAAAAACAACGGAACGGTTATCTTTATCCACCGTGACGAACTGGGTCTAAAAATATTGGTTGCCAGGAAACAAAGAGGCCACCCACAAATACAATGCTATCATTTAATATTCATATTGAATAAATAAAATTTTCAGAAAATACAGATAAAAAAGGGGGACAATTATAATGCTTTTGGAACAAATGTGTATTTCATAATGATTACATGTTACTGGCAATGGATACCAAACGTAAGTATAAAATGTTATAACTGATTTTTTAAGTAATTGGTAGATACATTTAGATAGTTTACTGCACAATATGAACATTAACAGATAGTTCAAAAGCACAATAGAGCATTGCTTACAGTCCACTGTATAAAGCGCAATCGTTTGATGATTGTGTGACTCTACTTATAGTGGCTTCTGCATCCAAGTCATCTAACAATTCCTTTTCAGTGACTAGCAGCATGTATGATTTTAAATTCTTCACACATAGCGAATTTCTTAACCTTATTAGGCCTGGGTATGACGATAAACTACATCTGGCAGCGAGGCCTCTGAGCGGGAGATCAGAGGTTTGGAGGAGCGTGGAACCACCTCTTAATTGCTGTTGTTCCCAGGTCCATCCTGTTGCAGGGTGGTAGCACCTGTTAAGGTCCCAGCTAAGGGGCAAATAGTGAAGCCCCCAAACAAAATCCAAACTCTATACCAGCAATATATTTTTATATAAAAAAATTCCAACAATACGTTTTTCTAGTAAAATTACTATCAATATATATTGGTGGTAGAATTACCAACAATAGACCCTTGTGAAAATTAGTTGAAACAAAACGAATAATTCCGTTATTACTTACTTTTTTGTATTTTTCCAAAGAAACATGACCTAGTGCATATGTTAGTACTTCGTATGTGCATTCCACGAAGTCGTTCCTTGCAGATTGACCACAGATTCTCGATTGGATTTAAATCAGGAGAGTTTCCGGGCCAGTCTATAGTACTTTGATTTTCTCAGTGGTAAGGCTTGCCAGTGTGTTCATGCAGCGTTACAAATTTTCTTACGCTTCCTTGGAGTAGCGTCCATCGCAAACAATGGCCGTAAGACAACTAATCGACTTTCGAGACAATAGTGTCTGGGTGTGATAAAAATCTGATGCAATCACGGATGGCGCAATATTTTTTAAGGCCAAACAAATTTCATCATATAACCCGAAAAGAGATTCATATTATTGCACACCACTGCAAATGACCTAATCTGAGAAAAAATAGAAATCGATTACACCCCGTCACTCCAGTGGGAGTAAAACTGGCCGTATGGTGAAAGAAAGGAAACTAAAGCGGTTGTTTCAATTAATTTGCACAAGGGTGAACATTTTATAGCAAAATAGCCAGCAAAATTATTTTATCTGTAGTTGAAGGCATAAAATTGCGTTCAAAATATATTTAGTTGAAAAATAAAATTTTGTTCAAAATATTTAAGTTTCGGCATTAAATCATCCATAGCGGTATTGATATACCGCTAAACGATATCAACCAACCAACCGACCGACCGAAATCTTAACTTTGACCTTTAACTTTGAAAATGTCAAATAAAAATCTGCAATATTATTGGTCATGACCTGGCATCTCGGCTCCAACCACTTTCCCACCGCAGTAACGTACGTTCCCTGTGCCTTTCCTATAAATATTTTCACGTTAATTGTTCTGGTGTGCTTTCCTCTTTGGCACTTAGAAGTCACGAATTTGAGTTCAATAAGAGATTGACGGATAGGTCCCACAATTTCCCTGTTGAAATAGCTAGTTGTAACCATAAGTTCTATGTAATTTCTTCTCCCTCAATTCAGGTTTGTGGAACTATCTTCCGGCTTTTTGATCTTCTTTCAATTACGATCTTCAAAAATTCAAGTGATAAGTGCGAGAAAAGAAACTGTTAGCATAGAACTTACGGTTACATCTAGCCAATTCAACTGTAAACTAATGAGACATTGTTGCCGATCTAGTACTGTGCTTGAATCCGTACAGTTTAGGTACCATAGAGAAGTGCTAATCCTGGCAATTACCATGAAAGAATTTACATAAAAAGCACAGGGAAGCAATCTTACAGCGGTGGGAAAATGACTGAAACCGAGACGCCAGATCAGGACCAATAATGTTGCTGATTCTACTTTGGATTTCATCAATAATCAGTAAATATATAGCAGGTGCACCGGCCTACAAGTGACAGCAATAGTCAAAGCATGGACGAATGGTAGACTTATAGATATGTAAGATAGATTTTGGAGAGAAATACTGTCTAGCGCGATACAGTGAACTAACTTTCTTAGCAGCTAACCTAGCAGTGAATTCAATATAGTCTTTCCACTTCATATCAGTCGAGAATGTTAGCTCGAGAAGGTACAACGAGTTCCTCTGCTGAAAGTTAGCAACAGTCATGCCGATGGAAGGCAGAAGGAGTATTAATTGAATAAGTTTAATTTCTCTTTAGAAATAGGGATACCTGATTAATATTGTCATATCAGTTTACAGATTGGATCCTTTATAAAATGCTAATAGGAAAAACGTGGTTAATACTAATAATAAAACTGACCTAGTGGGGCAAAATTTAGACTAGGCTATTTTATACCCCGGTGTGTTAAGTAAGCCAGTCCCAATCATAAAATGTGGGTTGTTCTGGATTAAATTCTACCCATGTATCACTTAACTCTAAAAACATCTTAAAGTAATGACTATCATCCAACAGTCGTTTAGCCTGAAAAACGTCGTCTACTTTCTGCTAAGCATCGTCTGCAATAGCAAGATTAATATTCAATTGTTAATTGTCTATGTACCGTTCGCAAATGAGTAAAATGGCGAACAAAATTACAAAGACTGATAAGTGTCATGTGAAAAAAAAGGCGGTATGTTAAACGGACTGAATAGGCGTTAATGTTGCCTGTATAGATTGCAAAAGATAAAAGTCACTAAAACAAATATATAAATCATATTACGCATTTATCAGTATTATTCATGCCGAGGCAACATCATCATAATAAATATTTAATGACAACAGTCAAGCGTATGGTCGTCAACGTAATTTTTAAGCGACAGGCCTGCTAAACGTACTTAAGAGTATATAAAAGAACTGGCACAAAAACAATCAAGATTCTTAATACTCATATATATATATATATATATATATATATATATATATATATATATATATATATATATATATATATATATATATTCTAACCACGTGCCTATATGACTGATAAATATAAATATATATATATATATATATATATATATATATATATATATATATATATATATATATATATATATATATATATGTATGTATGTATATATATATTTATATATATATATATATACTTTGGAAAAGTGTCTGAAAATCATACCACGGGTTGACCCGTGCATTGTGAGTGAAATTGGGTAGACGGAAAAGTTATGGACCATCGATAGCTGCCGAGGGCGTGAGCGTGCTGGCCTTGTTCAGATTGTTGATCACGCTAGATAACACGCTCTCTTCCAGAAACTGTAACTAAGGTCTGCTCAGCATATTTGCAGTATAAACCACAGGTGGGCTCTGTGGATTTTGAGCTTATTGCAATCCCTAATCCTTGAGCTCATTGCAATCCCTATTGCAGACGCTCACTCAGGCACAAATGTGCCTGAGCGAATGTCTGCAATAGGGATTTGCTAGCTGCCCTTGTAGACGGGTATCCTCGAATATGAGTGGGCAGCTATTATATATATATATATATATATATATATATATATATATATATATATATATATATATATATATATATATCACTTTATGGGTACTCGTATTTGAGCAGGTGGTCCGTATATTTATTAAACGGTACATTTATTTATTTTC
This sequence comes from Acanthosepion esculentum, assembly GCA_964036315.1. Taxonomy (NCBI): domain Eukaryota; kingdom Metazoa; phylum Mollusca; class Cephalopoda; order Sepiida; family Sepiidae; genus Acanthosepion; species Acanthosepion esculentum. The sequence goes on from OZ038490.1 coordinate 36,405,714, forward strand.
GTCTATGTGTTTACGTAGCACATGTTCTTTAAGGCGATTATTATTCAAAACAACAGACATTTTCTGTCGATTAATTTTACTAATCGACTTTTCCAAATTATGAATAATCCTTCTCGGACAAGGAGGAAATTCCTTTAGAAATCGTTCGAAGTTCATTTCCGTAGACAAGTACAAGAAATATGGTCCAAGCTTTCAACTTTAAACAAGGAGACCGTCCAGAAGAGATGCAGGAGATTCCGAAGTCGTCTGGAGGGCGTGGTTGAAGCCAAATTCGATTTTATTGAATAAATTTAGTTTTTAGTATTTCAAGATATTTTTGTGTAATTTTGGTAAATATATGTGTTATATATATATATATATATATATATATATATATATATATATATATATAACACATATATTTACCAAAAAAAAAGAAAAATAACGCATAATAATAATAATAATAATAATAATAATAATAATATATATATATATATATATATATATATATATATATATATATATATATATAGTCATTAATCAATTCTGTGAAGTGATTTTCGTTATCTTTTCCACGGTTTGGAATGAAAAGTTTTTCTTCTCTCAGACTGGTTGACACAAAAGTATAAAGAGACCAGTGTACACTACTATTTAACCTATAGCTGGAGCATACACATTGTAAATGTAACATTAGTTATGTGACACAATTTAACAATTTTCTGATAAAGAAATATTCGGCATTCATTGACCGAGCCGCCATTTTCAGTTGAAATTTATTTAACAATTTTCATAAAAATAGGTTTCTTAAGTGCAGTAGTTGCTATCGCTCTTTTCGGTATTGATAGGAGTTTCCTTCCTAACTTTTTGTTTGAAGTAGTCTGGAACGTCAATATTTTGATTATGTTATTATTTTCTCTTCGTGTTACATTTAGTTGTTGATGCTGTTGAAAGTCCTCAAGTGATGTAGTTTCTGTCATTTGGTACAGTTCTTCATTTGCGATTCTGTAGCGTCAGTTCAAGAAGTTTGAAAATCTATGGTCTTTGCTAAAACTTACAATCTCAATTCATTGTATAACAGTAATCTTGTCCCTTAAGAAATTGTGTGTCTGTCGATAATAAAAATATATCACCATATTTTTTTCTCGAGAAGAGCGACCTGGCATCTCTCTCGAAAGAAAATGCCATATATAAACATTTAAAACAGATCCACGGCAACTCTTCTCATTGTCATTATATTGTGGACGATTACTTTGCCAATCCAACTGTAAAAACGACTACAAATTTTGGAGGATCTCAACATGAAAAGACTGCAACTCAACGTCAATACTAAAAGATTGTTTCAATCTAGGTGGGCAAGTTTTAAAATGCCTTTGAACCATAACGTCATTTTAGTCACGTGACACTGAAATCTATTCCTACATCATAGCATGTGAACACACGTTCAATTTAAATTCCGGATTTTTAACAACATAAACGCTCCATTTGCTATCTCTCGACTTCAGCGTTATTTCCTTGAAAATCACCAATGTTCATCGAAAGTGTTTATCCTGTACAAGGCCCTGAAGTATAGGGTTACATAGTAAGAAGTAAAACTTAAGCGGATATGTGCGGAAGATAACGATTAACTCTAGGCTTGAACAGGTTAAGATTGTAGTGGTCGGGGAAGCAACATCCTGGGTGTCGGTTCCACAAGGCAGCAAGTACTTGGAATATGACACATAATTTCGGAAAGCTCAATTACAGCATGAAACTCGCTAAAATTCTTAAAAGACATTTGTTATCCATTTTATTTAATAAAGCATATATAAAAGGAGGGTTATTGCCTAAATTAGCTACATTTAATTATAAATAAACATAACAAAAATAAGTTAAAATAAAAAATAAGAAAAATAACGCATAAAACGAACAAAAGAACTTTAAACTATCAATGAATCAAGGAAATCTATTACAATTTTTCAAGGTTGTTGAACACAATTGGGACATTTTCATTCGAACGTAACCTTGCTGCAATGTGTCCTTTTCTTTAGGAAAAAAAACATCAGTTGTTGCAGGTGCATCAGTGATGCGGAGGAGAGCAGCAGCGCTTCGTAGTTATCACCACCAGCAGAAATGCAGCTGCAAAAATTGGCTAAAGTTGGAAGAGAAAAAGAAGACATATGATTGAGAGAGAGAGAGAGAGAGAGAGAGAGAGAGAGAGAAAAGAAAGAGAGAGAGAAAGAGATAGAGAGAAAAGAAAGAGAGAGAGAGAAAAAAGAAAGAGAGAGAGAAAGAGAGAGATAGAGAGAGAAAAGAAAGAAAGAGAGAGAGAGAGAGAGAGAGAGAGAAAAGAAAGAGAGAGAGAAAGAGAGAGAGAGAGGAGGATAGATCGTATTGGATGTAGCGGTGAAAGTGTTTAAAGCTTCAATTACTCTTTGAGGAATCTATTTTAAAAAAAATGCTGCTTTTATTGGAAACTCTTTATGAATGAAGAAGAAAACTAATTAAAAACTTTCAAAGGGGATTTGCTTTTCCTTTTCTTTTTTAAGACATTGCTTTTTAAAAAAGATTTTCAAATCATCCTCTACGGTTCTAATCACACAGACCGGGAACTCATTCTCTTCGTAATGTATTGTTTCCTGATGTAGTGAGCGCATTTCTTTCTGATTGTTTCATTACTGTCGCTTGATGACAGACTTGGTTGAGCTATTATAAAAGTGGGTCATAAAAATTAGGATGTGGGTATCGTTCTCAACATGCTATAAATGTGATCATAAAACTTAATAAAATAGATCTTAATGAAAAAAAAACACTTTCCCAACACAGTAACAAAGCAATCCTTGTGTCTTTTCTATAAATACTTTCATAACTGTTCTGATGAACTTTCTTCTATGGTACCTAGATTTTTCGTTAGTCATACTTTTGAAAGGCAAGTGTTGTGATGCGTTAAAATATATCTTAGTACATTTACTAACGTGACCTAAAGTACTACTACCTGTTGTAGCTTCATGAACTTTTATATTGTCCACTTCTACGGATATGAGTGATGTAAAATATCCGTACAAAATTTCTAATGATGGAATACGTAAAAACGAGTTGGATGTTGAAAATGTTTATTTTCTTGTAGGCATTTCGCTCCTTTTACATGAGCATTATCAAGAAAAAAAATGTCGTTACAATGTAACCTTACTACTTGAAAACGCTGTGGTCAATTTGAAAACTTTTATAGGTAATAAAATTTTAAAATAAATATGTGAACAAATCAATGAAATTTTCACAGGGGAAATGTTAAAATAACATGTAAATATTGATGGATGTATTTTTTACGACTGATCAACCTTTTTGAGGTTAGAGGCCGAAACATATTTTTGGATTGTGATAATTCTTTTGAGACAATAATGAATTCCTGATACAAGTCTTACTATTTAACACATAGTTGAGAGGAGAATACGTGAATTAATACATTTCTCACTGTTATTTGCACGAACTCGACTGGAATTCGAACTCGGTTCTCCGATTTCTCATTCCGAGCCTTTATCTATTACACCAAAAGCACATTCATGCTTACAGCACCTGATATTCCCGAGCGGTCGCCTATCTTGTTACTGACCCTGTTCAACGTTTTGGAGATAGGCCGAGAACTGGTGAAAATGTAAATATTTTGATGGCGAGGAAAAGTAACATCTGAAACGATATCTACGGCAAGGCGTTGCTTAACAAAATAGTCTTGCAGGTCATTCGCTTCTTTTTGTCTTAGAACTTACTCAATTTTAATCTAGCGATTAGCTTATCTACATAAAAGATTTATTAGCCGTTTTCCATATAAAATCCTGTACAACATATTGATAAGAGAGGATGAGAGATGTTTTCACATAATCGTAGAGTGAGATTTTTATGGCTTTTTGCACAGGTTGATAATCTATGTTCCTGTTAGTTTAATAAAATACGTAAAAAGAAACATTTTTAATATCTAGATAATAATTTAAAGACAGCGATGCGATTTTACGACCACAGTAAAGGCAAATTGCTCCGTGATAATTTTGTCAGATTGTTGACAATTATCTATAGAAAATATCATTTAAATGAAAATATTTTCTGTTTGGTGTTCGTTGTTAGATACATGTCGACCATCCTATGAAATGAAGTGATAAATGGTGGATTCTTAATTTATTAATGCTTGTAAGTTCCTTATATATGGTAGTATACCAGGCAACCATTACTCCTAAAGAAAATACGACAAACCATAATATTTACATCGGCATTTCTGCAGGAGAATTTAAGAAGAGAATCATTACACATAAGACATTCATTCACCAATCCAAAATTAAAACACCAAACAACCCTTTCGAAAAGATTTTGGGAATTGAAGGAAAAGGGTCCGAATCCTCAAATAAATTGGAAAATTCTAAGTTTTGCGAACACCCCCAATAGTTTTAGGGGTAGGTGCAAGCTATTTTTAGAAGAAAAAATTAGGATAATAAAATATAATGATCAATGCAAACTATTAAATCAACGGAGAGAACTAATCGCGAAATGTAGACATAGAAAAAATTCCAAATTACATAAGAATAAATGTGCATATATGTGGGGGTGTATGTGTACGTATAGTGGCATATATGTATGAACATGTAAATGTATATATATATGTATGTATGAAGATATGTACGCATATAAGTGTCTTGGACAGCGTGAGTTATTCCATTGGGTGCTCTGGTATTACCCACAATCTATAAATCTATAACTCAACTAATTTACATTAATCTTAACGGACTTAAATTTAAATCCCCCGTCGCTTAGTAGTACAAAAACTATTTACTGTGCGTCCCAGAAAAACACACACCCGGGGCCTTTATAAAAACACCACATAGTAGGAACAGATATTAAACTACAAACAAAAATCCTGGCCATAAATAAACTACAAACCCAGACCGCTTCACCCGGGATAAGATACCTTACGCCGTCAACAATCGCTAACACAAACCCACTCTCATTAACAAGGCTCCTACTAGAGGAGTACTGACTTTGAAAATAAATTTAAAACAATGCTCCGAGAGAACCACTTAGAGGCTGATAATAGCCGTGTGAAGAACAGTTTGAAATAGACTATCCCAATGTTGAGGTAATTTTTGTTTTTTTGCTGTAAAAAATACATATGCTCTGTTAAAATAAAAACATCGAGCTCTCTGTGGATCACTTTTAATAATGAATATTACTAGGATCCACCCGGATTATATACCAACGGATCGATTACCTGTACCATATATATATATATATATATTTATATATATAAATATATATATATATAATCAAAAGTAAAGACTATCCTTAAAAATCCATTCGGTTATAATTTATTTCATGAATATATACAAAGATTCATCTCTTCAGACCGAAGTTTTTTTCTTTATAAAAAAATTTTGTTTAAAGTCTGTATTATGATTATTATATTGCTCTGTTTATTACATTGAGCTCTCTCTGGATTCATGTTCTCCTTGGAATTATCCCTACCATTTATCAACGGATATTACACACACACACACACACATATATATATATATATATATATATATATATATATATAAAAGTTAACATTGAAGTCAACACCCAGAGGATACAGGCTGTTTCATGCTAGACGCAATCATCAAGCCACGTCTAACATGAAACAGGCTGTCGGCTCAAAGTGTTAATTTCAATGTTCACTTTTATATTTACATACGCTCTATCTCTGATATTGACCGCTTTATCCCATGAATATAGCACACCTAAAAACTATATATATATATATATATATATATATATATATATATATGCGTAACAACGTTAAATGCTATAAAAGGATAGCCCTAGTCGTAACCCAAGTTTCATGCTCACGCGATCTTCGAACGACTTAAACTTTTACTCATTTGTTATTATTGATTACTTTATTATTTTTGTTGATTATTATTATTATATTTAATTGTGATTAGGCGTTCAAGTCGTGTGAAGATCGCGTGAGCGTGAAACTCGGGTTTCGACTAGGGCCATCCTATCATAGGATTTAACGTTGGTAAACGTTTTTCCTCTGTCTAGGCAATCTAGGCTTCGAGCATTTTACTTTATTGAGTGGATAGTTTTGCATTTAGGCCTTTTTTCAGTATTGTCGTTTTTCTTCGACGGTATGTGGATAAGGATATCAAGTTTTGGCAACATTTGGACATTTCATAACTTAGTTACCTCCCCTGACGTTTACATCGTGAAATTTAAATCGTACAGTACATAACCTCAGAGTTTTTCACTTCACAGTTAAAAAAAAATTAATTTTCAGTTGAACACAACAATGTTGTCTTAGAAAAATGATGAACACGACAATTTTTGTCTTAGGAAAAACAACACCCTGATGATGACATTATGCTAACGTCGAAAGTACTCGGAATAAATGAATATGTATCAACATGGTAATTTTCTCACTTCCTTTAATAAGGCTACTAAGAAGCTTGTCCGTGAATATGATAGGATCCTATTGAAAATAAGTAGACAACGCTTGTCTAAATTATTCAATATGACATGTCTTGATGAAAACATTCTGGCAATATATATGTGTGTGTGTGTGTGTGTGCAGGTATGCAGAAAAATAGGAAAGAACACGTTAGGTAAATAATCCGGAGTTCTTTAGTATTTTTGCTTTTATTTTTAAAAAGACAGTGCTCCATACAGAAGTAGAGCTTATATTATAATATTTTTAAAAAAATATGATTCCTTCGCTACATAAGAGTTCTCATGTTAAAAAAAGCGACAGCCGAAACTCTCAATCCTTTGAGGGTCTCGGCTCTCGCTTTTGAAACATGAGAACTCTTAAGTAGCGAAGGAATCATATTTAAAAAAAATATTATAATATATTATACATAAAGATATACATACATATATATATATATATATATATATATATATATATATATATATATAGAGAGAGAGAGAGAGAGAGAGAGAGAGAGAGTGATAAAGAGGGAGAGGGAGAGAGGGGAAATAAAAATAACAACGCTAACAGTTGTTCGTGTTATTAATTTAATTCTTTTTGTTGTTTTGACCAGTTCATGCTACGGCTTCCTTTTCTTTCTCTTGGTTACATTTTTCTAGTTTGCCCTCCCTATCTTACGCAATACAAAGAGACGTCTCCCAATCTGAATTGTGAACCTTAACAACGCCGTCTTGGCAAGATAGCTCATCTGCAAATTACGGTAACAACATTATGCATTGGATTATTTTTTAGCTTTCTTCTTTTTTTTTTTTTTACATAGATTCCTTTCCCGATATCGGATCATATCTGTTCTTCACGCTTTCATCTTGAAAAAAATAATAAAATGTAAAAGTCTCGATCAAAAATAGAAAGCTTCTAAGGATATTTTGGCTAAAACAAGTATGAGTTTTATGCTTGTAAAATCCAGCAGCATATTATCTTATATTGAGAGATTTAAGCATTTGTGGTAGAATGAAACTAATTTTTTGCACAGTAGTTTTTTTTTAATAGACAAGAATATTTTATGTATACGATAATTGCAAGTATCCATTGCTAATGCAGATAACGTGATGAACTGGAACGCGCTTTCGTATTTAGTCGAGAGACTAAAAATATGACGGTGCATAAAATTACATGACCCCCCCACCACCACCACCACTAAACACGTAGAAGAAAAAATAATAAATACAACAGGTATACTAACTAACACTGGCCTATATATTTGTCTTCTATATATAAAATTCTGTGACTTCTGTTAGTCCGTCCTTCTAAAATAACCATACATTGACCGATCGAAATCAAATTTTAGGGAGAAGTGCAAACAGGTGCATGGATATGAAGTGCAGTTAGTTTTACTAGGGTGCGTAACTTAGTACAATAAATTTTCATTAATTTTTTGTAAAGATTAAAAGTTTTATGCTTAAACATACAAAATACTCCCAACAATTTAATGATTAAAATAACAAATTGTTATTTAATAAAAACGCAATTTTGTTTTTTTGCATGTCTTTTTTTAAAGTATTTTATGTTTCATCGATTGGTATGCGAAATTGAACGAAACGTAAAGTTTGTAAATCTCGACAAAAAATGTTACCAATAACTTGAACAATACTAAATACTGTGAGAATTTTAAAACGCATCAGCGTGTTGCATAAATTCTAGTATAGAATTTTTTGATTATTGGAACTTTACCAAAGCGGGATTGGCGGAATTGGTTATTCGAAAAATTCTTGGAACTTTCCACTTCACAATACTACTGTTGTCAGCAAAAACACTGAGGAAAGTGCTAGAGTTTTGAAGAAATTTCCGGTCACACAATTGCTAATGGGTAATAGTTGCCATCAGATATTTAGTGTGAAATTGTAAATGGAATAATAATAATAATAATAATAATAATAATAATAATGTGGCACATGGGAACATCAACAATCCCAGTTGTAGTTGGAGCCCTCGGATTGGTTGGAAAGGACTCTGGTAGACTCATTGAAGGGATTCCTGGAAGCCCATGTCTTAAGGAAATACAAAACATTCTTCTTACAAGTACAGCCCACACTTTACGAAGGGCTTTATCTATGTAAAACATGTGCTTTTTTAAAAATTGGTCAATGGAACAGGCCATGACGTCATTTCTTACCTTAGAAATGTGTACACACCAGAAATCAAAGCAAATAAAACAATAATAATAAGTTTAAACACTTATTAACATGAGTGTACAAAGTGACAACAACATCTGAAAAATAAGGAAATACAAAGAACTGTAGATAGAAATAGAAAAATCGGTACTTAAAACTAAAACTGTTCCTGTTGTGTTTGGAGTTTTGGGTATGATAAAGAAAGGAAGATTTAAATTTAAAACATTTTTAATGCAATATCAATCGTTATCATTTGCTTTCATAATAGCTATTCTTTTATATTCGCTCTCCTTAATAATGCTTTTCTTTATCTCATTCTTTAACACTCAGTAACCCCTTTCGTCTTAGTGGCTTTATTGTTTTGCTTGGGATAAAACGATTAAATTAAGAGAACAAATTAATAAAATCTCTGGTAAAACATCTCTCCAGGAAATCAAAAAAATAGTTCCAACAAAAATATCCCATATCTTGAGAAGAGCCTCGTTTTAAGTTTTTCTTTTGTTGTTGTTTATCACACTCTTTTGTTTAATAAAGTTGAAACAAAAAAAAATCCTTCCCTTGCCCTAAATCATTGGTGATGACTTGACATGTGATTATGAAACAAATGCAGGTGAAAAAGAAATTTTAAGATGATAATAATAATAGTAATACACATAGTATCTGTTTATGGGGAAAAAAAGTAAACTTTTCTGGAGTTTCCGAAGAGGGACAATCAGTGCCACCCAGCTTAGAAGACATAATTATTAGTATTCCCTTAGTCGAATGCAGTATCATGTTGATTTAGTTCTGTCTATAATCAGACCTGCGGCTCAATCATATTGTCATGATATTGATTCATAGAGTTCCTTTGAGTCTGTTTTGCTGGTTTCTTAATTAAAAAAAACCTTCATTCTTTTATATTTGTCATATCATCATACATTCATCTCATTCTGAGGAACGTAATGATTATCTTTGCATGCAGTCTTTGTTTAGATACGAGGCTTTTCCACTTCATCCGCAGACGAGGATGCACAGACATTCCTTGTTTTTTTCCCGACAGCACATGCAAAATAAAATTTCATAAATGAAAGAACGTATACTTATTGAGAGATTATCAAAACAACGAATAATTTTCTGGCAAAATTTTGTCATACGCAGTGATGTCACATAAATAATCTCATTTGCTTTTTAGAGGATCAGTACTTAAATTTTGCAATCATTTCATTTGTCAGCTCATATATATATATATATATATATATATATATATATATATATATATATATATATATATATAATTATTTTCTTTTCAAAAAATATGATTCCATCGCGACACAGAAAATTTCCAATTCCTAACATCGCATGACAATGGAACGAGACTATGGATTTTAAATTTAATTTTATAATTAAATTTAGTTTCAGTTTAGAGACATGGAATTTTTTTTGTCTCGATGGAATCATATTTTTAAAAACAAAACAATTATAATAGTTTGCTCTACTGTTTTTATCGAGCATTGTTTTTTTAAATAAAAATAACTGCTAAGAACAACAAATTATAAATCTTACTCTTCTTTCTTCTTCTTATAAATATATATATATATATATATATATATATATATATATATATATATATATATATGTGTATGTATTATAAATTAACTGATTTAAAAATGTTTTTATCGCTACACAGGAATTACCATGTTTCAAAAACAGAAACTAAAAACTTCAAATTCAATTATATAATTAAATTAAAAGCATTAGTTTCATCTTCAAGCGAATTACGGAATAACTTATTTCGAAATTTACTGAGTTTTAAAACTCATAATTTTAGTTTCCAAGGATACAGAGATGAAGATAAACAAAAATTATGTAACTGTAGATATCCTCATAACTGTCCTCTACAAAATAAATGTCGCACGGAATCATTAGTATACCAATGCAATATCTCATCTATTGAAGATCCCGACAACATAAAAGTCTATATAGGTTGCTCAAGCCATGAATTCAAGAAAAGATTCAATCAACAACAAAGTTCATTTAGGATAAATAAATACCGAAATCAGACGTCCTTATCGAAATATTTCTGGTACTTAAAAGAAACCAATAAAATACCTTCAGTAAAATGGAAAGTAATAAGAAAAACTAGAATATGTAGGTCATTAAATGACCCATGTCCTTTGTGCATACACGAGAAACTATATATTATTAGGTTTATAAAAATAAAAATTTACTGAATCATAGACATGAAATAACTATTCTTTGCCGACATTGTCAAAATTTTTCCTTAAATAATATTTAAAAAAAGAAAGAAGCGTAACTGGTGATATACATACTTATATTTGATATGTAATAAAGATTTTTAAATAATTTAAGTAATTCTCTTACATTTATTTGTTTTGAAAAGAAATATAATCTATTAGTAATTAAAAGTAAAAATAATATTTTAAAATTGTAGTTCAATACAACAGATTCTGATCGAAACACCCCCTTTTAGAAAGAATCTGTATGGATACAAGTACGAATTTAACGAATAATATGACGAAAACCTTTTTGTCGTAGAAAAAAAAGACAAAAAAAACAAAACAGACGACATGCGTTGAACGGATATCATAATTCGTTGAAAAAGACACCCCTACCCTACCTATACTTAACCTCTTTTCGAACGTAACTCATAATTGATACAATAATATTTAATAAAAAAAGAAAACGCTACCGTCCCTGTCTAAATGATTGGATTTCTCTGTATCCTTGGAAACTAAAATTATGAATTAAAATCTGCCGCATTCTGCTTTTAAAACTCAGTAAATTACAAAATTCTATAATTCGCTTGAAGATGAAACAGAACTAATGCTTTTAATTTAAGTTTATAATTGAATTTGAAGTTTTTAGTTTCTGTTTTGGAAACATGGTAATTCTTGTGTAGCGATGAAACCATATTTTTAAATCAGTTAATTTATAATATTTATGCTCTGTAAATTTACATTGAGCACTGTTTCAATTTGTCATGCATCTTTATATATATATATATATATATATATATATATATATATATATAAATTTATAAAACATCACTTATTCGATTCTTAGACATTGAACTGTATCACTTCGTGTCCCCCATAGCTTGCCTGACGTTTCAGCTAACCTGATTCATTTTTATGAGCATTTCTAAACTCCAAAATTTTGAAAAATATTTGCTCTTGTATATAAATTTCATTAATGTCTACCGTCTAGAAATTAAAATTCTTACCTCTCTTCTAGTAGACATTACTTTCAGTCTTAAAAAATATCTGAGTTATTTATTCAAACAAAATGCAACGTTTATAGTAGAAGAGATAATGTCGGATGAATATATATATATATATATATATATATATATATATATATATATATATATATATATATATATACAGAAATATAGTCTTAAAGTGTGCTATATTTATGGGGTAAAGTGCTCAATATCAGATATATATATATATATATATATATATATATATATATATATATATATATATATATATATATATATATATATACACACGAAAACAGATAAATGAGTCGGCAGTTCTACACATTAACTGAATTTTGATCTGGATTTTTGACTGTATAATGTTCGCTCCATGTGATTAATATTCACCAATTAATTAAGTGTATTGACAAGTCAGAAGGCTATGTTGAAAAATAAATACTTGCCTTGAAAAATAAATTATTATTTTGTTATTAGACTGTAGACTTATTGATGTTTCTACATGTATGGTTGAGATTGCGTTTATAGATACATATCGATTTATCTATCTACTGCGACTAGAAATAATCTTTTTTTTTTCATATTGCTATAGATTAAGTACTCACGACCACGAATATAAATTTATTTCAAATTTTATAATGGTTAATAAGGATTATGGTTTTCTAGGTAAATTCATTGTGAATTGTTCTCCTTATGGAAGCCAAAACAAAATATGCCCGTGATTTTTTACGATTAAAAATACTTTTCTTTTTTAAAAATATCATAAATTTTGAGTGCTTAATAGGGAGAATTATTTTTTATTTTGTAATTTTAAGAAAACACGTGGTATTAGCATATTTCGTTTTGACTTCCTTAGGGAGACAATTTACAATGAATTTACATAGCAGATTGGACTTTAATACGGAAAAAAATCATGACGTCAGACGTTTCGGTCTAGTAGACCTTCTTCAGGACATAGTTATTAAAACATAATTAAAATTAGACGATATTCAAGTCAACATGAAAAGACGATAGACATAAGAATAATCAAAACAAAATGACTGAATTTTAAGATCAGCGTTCCGATTTGAAATGCGATCACGTCGGCGTCACGTGGGCGATGTTGTGAAAACGTATGCCTAAAACAAAGTAACTAATAATAACAAAACAATTATTTCTGATTACAGTATCAACTGAAAAAAAAAACTGATCTGAACACTTAATGAATGCGGAAGAGGTCAATCAGTCCTTCAAAACTCAACATTTATTTCCAATAATGTTTAATTTTTTAAACATATACTGGAAATAAATATTTAAAAAGTAGAAAGGCACTTTTCAAATATTATTTATGTATAAATATGCTGTTTTTTTATATAAAATAGAGGAGATATTTTTCTAATGTGTGATATCGCAAGCAGAAATATATTAAAATTTTCATTCACTTCAAACGTAATATATGATCTGTATACAAAGGTTTCAATCATATTTTATTAAAATAAACTAGAAATACCGGTGAAAAATTCACGGTTTACCTACTTGAATTTTCTGAATAATCTTAATTCTTAAGTTAATGGCTCAATAAGCTCATAGCGAGTACTATGACAATAAAATATTCGTAGAAAGTCTCCTATCTGATCGTTAAATATTGATATTTAAAGTTTAGTATAATTTGGCTCCACTAGGTAGCACCATTGAGAATCGAACTTGTTCTATTTCTAGAAGAGCTCTTTATGCAAGCTCAACTTGCTTTAGTCATTAGAAATTGCTTCCTGTTCTCAGCAGGAATAATTTCAAAAAATATTTATTCTCTAATGATTACCAAATAGGGGAAAAAACAATTGAAGCTTTCGTTTATTTGATGAAAAATCAGTTAGCGATATTAACATTGATAAAAGAAACAAACACGCGTTTATTGAAACAGAAAGTGTATCCTGCCGTGAGAGCAGACGAGATTTCTCCTACTCAACTCTGTTCATCTCCACACATTCCGCCATATAGCAAGTCAACATCGCTGAGCCAACTGTTATTTGCTATACTCCGAGTTAAAATCGATTTAAGATTTGGCCAGAATCACGGGGAAATGTACTCAGACTAAGTCTCGTGGTGTTCAATCTACAAAAGGAATCCAAGTAAAATCTAACAGTGTGTCTTGCTGGAGAGAAAACTTACTACTGCACATTGTAATATAAACAGAAGAATCAAATCAATAATTCGAGGCAGTTTCAAAATTTTTGTTTATTCTCACCACATCGCAACTGTGGCTATTGATTGATCTCGCGCATGCGTATCTACCCGCAAAATGCCGAAAGACGAAAACGTGAATAATTTTATTTTTAATCTTATTCGTTTTTTTTTTTAATGAAACTTTTCCAAGAAGTCTAGTCGACTTTACATACAGAGAGCCTTAGGCACACAGACCTTTCTATTCGTTTTAAAATGGGTATTGATTCTATTTCTATTGTGTAATACGTTATTTTTTCGGCCCCATAAAACCGGTGGGAATATAGACAACGTGATTTAGAACTTCAAAAAAAACAAACAAAAAAAACAGGTTTATTACCTCCCTTTTATACACTCGTAAAAATATTACGCATGAACCGAGCCCCGTTCCTACTAATTTGATTGTGCGTTGCTCATTACGTAAACTGGTCGCTTCTTGTTACGATTGATTTGAGTAAGAGCCAGGCATCAGTTATTTTGGGCTTTGTTTAGATTATTTATTTACCCTTTTTTCTAGTCACCATTTTATTCTCGTGGTTATAATTATCGGTGACGTTTATAGTTATAATATATATATATATATATATATATATATATATATATATATATATATATATATATATGTATATATATATATATATATATATATATATATATATATATATATATATATATATATATATAAAATGAAGAGGTTATAATGGTTCCAACGAGAGAAAAGTGTGTATATTAAAAAGAAGAGAGGTACCGCAAACTTTTGGGGTTGTAATGTGGGTTTTTAAAAAAATATTATTCTTTATTTTTCATAGTTTTACAACACGAGTTTCTGGTCTCACGACCGTCTTCAGGTAAAGGGTGGAGATTTCCACATATTATTAATTTTTTTCCTTTATGTTTTTCAATGTTAAATATTCTCGATATGAGACATTCTCTGTTTTTGTGTTGGTCATTCGAATGTCTTTCTTTAAATGGCAGTGAAGAGTTCTGAGCGAAGGGTCATAAAACAATTAAGGTTGGTTTGAGAAGTGATGAATCGGTTGTCTTATCTTTTAATGTTTTAATAACCCGTGTGTTCTTAGATCTCTTAGATCTATTTCCATTTTCGTGTGTTCCTGTCAGCATGCGTGTAGTTATAATATATGCATTTATAACTTTAATAATTAATTCTTTAAAATATTTTTTCTTTTTAAGTCATGTTAGTGTTTCTTATTTAATATTAACGATCACAAAAATAAATTATATTTGTGTGTGTGCGTGAGGAGAGAGATGGGGTTGTAATACAATAAAAGTGGGCTTACTAATAGAAAATATGGCGGAATTCTACAATATTCCCTACGACCAAAATTTCTTTTCATATTACTGTAAATTAAGCATTTCAGATCACAAATAAAAAAATATCTAAGTTAATGGGGAGATCTATTTTTTGTTTACATAAATTAATTGTAAATTGACCCCACAACTTACAGAAGATAGAATTTTAAAAAATTCTTATGTCATGTAACTTCATATTCCACAATGTGTGAAGATACCTAAATTGTTTAAAGAAAATATGACTCAAACGAAATACCTTTACGGAAGAGTTAAAACTAACACCGTCATTTTTTTTTGTCATATCGCTCTGGACTTTATATTTGAATTGCCAGTGACTTCGCCAGTCTCTTAATAGGGTCCCGAGTAAAGCAGCGGTTTCTCTGGTATGAATATTGTTGGGATATATGTTTCTCTAAATTGCTCAAGGACAGAGGTCGACTCTGTGATCCTGACCATGATGTTCAAACGTGAAAACGTTGGAAAAGTGATTCATTAATCCTGGATTATTTGTTTTTAAGTTACAAACGAGAGAAAAGGTTTCTTGCAATAAATTCCAAGCCGCACTGCGGAGACGTTGGAGGACATTATCGAAAAAATGTTGCAAACGTGACAGCAATTTTGAACTTCGTCATCTGAAGCGCTTAATCGACAGCAATATATGGAAAAAAAAGTTTGAAAGGTAAAGGATTAAATAGTAAATGAAATCACGTGGTATGATCATATATTTTTAGCTTCCGTAAGGGGGATCGATTACAGTGAATTGACGTTGCAAATAGGACCCATGTTAACTTTTATGGAAATAAAAAAAAATTGATATTCAATGTCTGGACTGTTTAATCCATAACAATATAAAATAAATGCAAAAAGGATTATTTCTGAGCGCAGTGCCTACTGTACGAATCCAGATAAAATAGTCACAGAAAAGATGTCGCAAAAAAGTCACAAGAAAAAAGAAACAGAACAATGTTAGCAATGTTTCTGCATCTTTCATTAATATACTTTTTTTTTCTTTAACCCTAACCCTAATTAGTAAATAGTGGAAATCTACGATCCCAGGGATATTGTGGATACTTGGATTTAGGGAAAAATAATTTCGACGTCTCCTACCATGGAACCTATTGACATTAATAAGCATGGTTAATAGTTAAGCTAGAATAGGTTCATGTATACCAAACATGTCACCCGCAAAACTAAGTTGTGACTTTTTCCTGTGCTTTTTTCCCTAGCTAAAATTGTGACATTTATCCAGTGGCTTTTTTTCATAGCTAAAATTGTAGCTTTTTCCCGTAACTTTTTTAATAGCCAAAATTGCGACTTTTACCTGTGACTTTTTTTCGCCAAAATTGTAACTTTTCTGTGACTTTATTGCCGGTTATTTACTAGATAACTCCATCGAAAATAATCTTATTTGCTTTAAATATCGAAGGGGAGGGGTTATATTTCTTGTTAACTTTAGATGTTGAATTTATTTGTGATTTTCAGTTTTTGTTTTTGCACCGAAGTATTTTACCGAAATAAAATTTATTAGGAAACCAAAAATTAACAAAGATAATAATGAGAAACTATAAAAGAACTGAATTAATAATAATACTTCTCGGTAATCAAATATCTGTCTTGTAAATTAAATAGTGAAAGGATTGTGTTAATAAATAAATGTTTATTTTCTGAATATATAGCTGGGAGAGACTGTTGTGGGGAGTATGTGTCATTTTGTCAAATAAGCCTTCTTCTATACGCCATGTCCCTTCAGGACATTGGCGATCATAGCTCTCTACAACTTCCTGTCCTTTGTAGCACTTAGTAAATTTTGCTTCGTAGTTATCTCTCCTAAACCATGTTCTGCCATTCATTTAAATAAGCTCGCTTGGTAAGTCATGCGTATTTTCCTCTGCACCTATTGCCCTCACCATTTCCTGTGAATATTAAATTTTCCAAGCCTTCTTTCCTCATTATGTGCCCTAGAAATTTCAAGTGTTTCTTTTTATGTTAAGTATAAGTATCCTTTTTCTTTCTCTTTTCTCGAAATCTTCGGAGGTTGTGGAGAGCCATGGTCGCCTACGTCCTGAAGGGATACGGCACATAGAAGTATGGGATATACTTTATCAAGGACTACAGAACAATTTCATTTTGTACAGTGAAGAAATGGTTGGGTTAAAAATTTATAAAAGGTTACCAAATCCATCAGTCTCTTGAAGAAGCCAGGAGAGTACAACGTTGTACAACGTTTGCATATAAGAGAATATAACGAACCCGACTGGAACTGGAACTCGACCCTCCGATTTCCAACTCCGAGCCGTCATCAATTACATCACCTGCACATCCAAGCGACTGGTATTCTCGAGCAGTCACCCATCATTGATCGTTGCTTAACTTCGGTGATCGTACAACAACCGGTTTTCAGCGTGACATGGCCGTAAGTCGTCCTAACATTGCAAAAATCACATTACCGAGGAGAATGCTGTGGTATTAGGCGTACATTTTGTCACTTGGCCTTCAGAGATGATATGGGTGGGTAAAACTAGATGAATACGCAATGATATGTCTAACTTCACTCTTAATTCTGTTATTACTATAATCTGCCTTTCTCTGCTAAAATAACAGCAATAATACAACAGAAAAGAGAAGAAATAAAGACAAATGTTTGTAGCAAAAAGCAATTAATAATATGGACGACAAACGAGGAAACTGAGGAACGTGAAAAGAAAATGACGAAAGGAAAATCTCTCCGGGGAATTTAAAAGACCAACAGCAGCAGCCACAGAAAAACAAACAGAAAAGAAACATAGCTGTGTCAAGAACACCTAAAGACAAAGCGAAATCTTTCATAATTGCATTTTAGAACAACTGCACCAGAAACCAGTATGTCAAGGCAAAACACGGAGTAAAAAAATGTCGTCCTTGTGGGCAAAAAAATCAAGACAAATCGCATCATATAAAATGCTATAGCTGACTCAAAATTAATATAAAACCCGACTTGACAGATGTTTGTTTTTAAAATCCATTATCGTCTTCAGTATGTAGGCGATCATGACACACCACAGTTTCCTTTTCTTTATCATCTGTGAATTACCATGACTTCTTGGGGAAAATATCGGAGTGGTTTATTGCCTTCTCCACGGTTTTGAAATTAAAAATAGACCTTCTCATAAAATGGTGGCCACTTATAGCTAGAGAACCCAGTTTTTTCCTGCTATTTAACCCGAAGCTGGAGGAGAAAAGATGACATTTGTGTGAAAGTGAAAACAACAGACTAGGCCAGAATTTGAACTCTACTGATTCCATTTACGGTGCCGATAATTGCTACGGTACCTGCACATCCTTGACAGATCAGGGATGTTCATTGGGAATTGTGCAAATGATTTGGGTTCTATCCAGTATAATGATTTAATTAAATGTGATTATAAAAGATGAAATATAAAAATACTCCGGCATTTTGAGTTCAAATCTTTGTACCAGGTTGCACAGTGTTAGCACCCACTGAATATAAAACTCGGCATGATAGATTAAGTCAATATCTGCACTGGAAAATATGCAACTTTTACGGGAAGAAAACTGCAAGAAGCTGGTATGGACATCACCGAGTCTCGGTTGCAGATTTATGGACTTTACAATACACACAGACATAACAATCAAAACTAATCACCCTGGCATCGTGATTAAAGACCACAAGAACAGAATGTGCTTTCTTATTGAAATGGCAGTCCCTGTATAGTTTAATGTATCTTTGAAGATCTTCAAAAAACTATCAAAATACAAGCATCTTGAAGTGAAAATCTAAAATTGTGGCACATGAAGACATCAATGATTCCAGTTGTAACTGGATCATCCGGATTGATTGGAAAAGGTTTCGATAGACTCATTGAAGGAATTCCTGATGGCCATGCTATAAAGAAATACAATATTATGCACACAAAACAACTCACACATCAGGAAAAGCTTTCTCAATGTAAAATGTGTGTGATCTTAGTATTTTTTTAATAATTTCACCCCAAGGAAGGCGAGAATGCCACTAGTACGCAGGGGGCTACAGAGCGTGAAAGTGAGAGAAAAGACTAGATGTAGGGGGATTTAAAAAAGGATAAAAGAAGAACGGGGTTCAAGACAACAAAAAAGCGATTGGCGTTGCATTTAAATTTTTGAAGATTGTAGTTTTCAGGGAAGCAAGTAAACGAAAGGGAGTTCTACAGGCCGGAAGTGCGAGAAAAGAAACTGTTGGGGTGTTACAGTTAAGTATTTCAATAGTAAAAGATGACAATCTAGTAGCAAGCTTAAATTCTTGTAGTCGGGGCACCAGGGAAAAAAGCTCGTCGAAGGAGTTGCCATGAAAAAATTTGTAGAAAAATCAGGGAAGCCACATCACGTCTGTGAGAAAGTGACTGAAGACACTGATGCCAAGCCAGGATCGATTACATTGCAGATCCTTCTTCGGAATTCGTCAAGAACGTCGAGATGAACAACAGGAGCACCAGGCGAGATATGGCAACAATATTCAATGCACGGTCGAATGGTGGATTCGTAAATGTTCAAGATGAACTCTGACGAGAAAAGCCTTCTGGTACGACACAATAAGCCAACTTTCCTTGCAGTAGATGCAGCTATTGATTTAATGTAGTTTTTCACTTCAAATCAGTTAAAAATATGAAGTCAAAAAGGCGCAATGAGACGCTCTCCAGGAGTCGAGCATCAGCCATGATGATGGCAAGGAGGGAAGTTTCTCTATGGTGGTTAAATGAGAGAAATTTAGTTTTAGAGGCATTAAGATTTACAAGCCATTTCCTGCCCTGGTTAACCACTGATTCGAGGTAGCCATTTCTGACCTTAGGTCTCTAGTTGGGTCCCGAAAGTAAATGTGTATACAGCAGAAATCAAAATAAATAATAATAATAATAATAATAATAATAATAATAATAATAATAATAATAATAATAATAATGGATATAAACTAGTGTTTGTTTATATGAGAAAAAAGTAAACTTCTGGAGTTTTGGAAGAGAAACAATCAGTGCCGCCCAACTTAGAAGGCGTAATTATTAATATTCCCTTTTGTTGTCGAATGCAGTATCTTGTTCTAGTTTTGCCTATAATCAGGCCTGTGGCTCAATCATAATGTTATGACATTGATTCATAGAGTTTATTTGAAGTCTGGTTTACCGGCTTATTAAAAAGAAAACTTCATTTTTTTTTATTTGTCATCTCATCTTCCATCCATCTTATTCTTTAGAAGGTAGATATTATCTTTGAGTGTTGTCTTGTTCAGAGGCTTTCCTCCATCCCAATATATTTTGGGATACTTTTGAAGCGTTAATGTGGTTTGGAATTGTGTTTTCCTCCTACGTTCTCATGAAGTCCTCTTTGAGCTACAACGAAAATTTACAAGCGATTGACCCACGCATTAAATGAAACTATTTAGCTGTACCTAAAAGACTGAGCACCATATCAGGAAGAAACTCCGGTACACCGAAGTTAAGCAATGTCGAGCCTGGAAAGTACGTATAAAGAGTGACTGCTTTGGAATAAAAGATGCTGTAAGCTTGGATGTTCGGGTGGTGGCTCGGAATTGGAATCAGAGAACCGTGTTCCAATTCCAGTTGGGTTCGTTATATACACTTACGCGTGTATGGATTCATACATTTCCCATCTTATCTCGCCCAGTTATGGGTTAATTAGTAAAATTTGTATCGCTAAATAATTAATATCTCCCCTCAAAAGTCTTACAATCTAAAAATATTTCCTGGCTTTAAATAGCCTGCAGATGGTTGATAGGTCGTAAAAAACAAATCAAGCAGTTTAAATATTTTAAAATAATTAAGCAACACTTAAAATAGGACAGGCGGTTAAACTGCACCTAAATGAGAAGCGATTTTGAAATCACTGA
>OZ038490.1:36431895-36491895 GCA_964036315.1 Acanthosepion esculentum
TATTGTGAATCAATAATCTAATAACTACTAAATAGTGTGTAACATTTTTGTTATTAAAATTCTAAACATTGGGCCTTAAAACAATAATGTCGAGAGTGTATACAGCCATAGCGGTGTCAAGAGAAAAAATATCTTTTGACATACTGTTTATTTTGGGTTTTTTTGTTTTGGGTTTTTGGAGGTAAGGGTGCGGGTCCGAACGTTAAACTTTATTATGAAGCCTGAATAAAATCTCGAACTAAGTGTCAGACAACATGAATTGCAAAACATGTCAAACAAGGTCTAAGTAGTTTTCGTTTTTCTCATAGAAGCCTTTCTTGTGTCTTTAGGATAAGAACATTCAGAATTAGTCATTCACATTCCAATTCTGTTCAGATAATTTAGATAAATACTTGTGTTCGTTATGCAATTTGTTTGAAACACCTAATGAATAACAATTAAGAAAAACTGAATGAAACTAAAAGTGACTTTTCATTAAAAAGTGATTTTACGCCTGAATAGGATCACATTGTGATGCGTCAGTCTTGCAAATATATTATAGTGAGTTTGTTTCTCTATCAGCATTCCTTAGTTCATGACCTTGTGCCAAGGTAGAATTAGTCAAACTGAATATTATTGAACAAGTGACAGTGAACCTCTTTGAGGCTCATGCGTTGCCTTAAGTATTCTTGTGTATTTTAATTGTCGTTCAAGTAAACAAAGTTGGTTCAGATGTTTCCCTTTTCGCGACTCTGCACAGTGGAACAAAAGTGGAGTTCATTATTATTGATACCTGATGGATTTCGAGGAGGCACAGTGAAGTAATGGATAGCGGCTCGGATTGAGGAATCGGAGAGCCGAATTCGAATTCCAGTCAAATCCATTACATTCACTTACCTTGGGAAAGGTATGAATTCTCTTCTCCCCTCCCCCAGTTATGGGCAAATAGCAGGACAGACCAGGTTCTCTAGCCTTGGATGGTAACTGGTCTACCGCAAAAAGAAATGACAACCTACCGCTGGAAAAAATCTGCCTCGTCAGTCATATAACGAAAGATACATGATCGCCTAAACGTGTATCACGCAGACACATAACTGAACTGACTGATGGATTTCGGTGTTAACACTGAAGTCCATTGTTTATCAAAAGAGACTGGAGGAGAATTGCTAAGTAACAGCAATTATTCTCGATGACTTTCCTCGGTATCCTAGTAGATACAAACACAAATAATAAATTCACTGATTATGCACCAGGTATGGCTCTCATGGCTTCTGGTCTTAATTAACTGAATGTGTTCACATGTACGTGTTTTGTCTTGGTGAATTAAGTTGCTCTCCAGTAAATATCCAGTTCAGTACCAAAGATTTGCTTACTAGTTGCCTGACCGTAACCGACTGAGTATGTCTACTTGGGGCTGACACACTGTTCATCTCTGTTCATGGGCGGGAGTAGTGAGGGAGCACCATGACCGATTGTCAAGAGGGATTTTGTTTTAATTTGAATGTTGAAGCAGCCAAGTTGGCTTAGGAGTCAAGTCTATATACTGGGAACACTCTCAATCGGAAACCGTCTTAGCGGTTTGGGTTACCCGGCCCGAAGATATTTCTAACCCGGCTCCACCTACGAGTTATGCGCTGCTTTCATCAATTTCATCACATCGCACACATTTGCCTGTAATGTATGTACCTGGTATACCCATATCAGACTGGGTGTCATGATGGATATATTGGGCTTCCTCATAGCACATATTTGACTGTGATGCATGTGCTTGTTATACGCATATCAGAATGGGTGTCATGATAATAATATTGGACTTCGTATATTTGTACCCAAGTTTCACCTTGTTAGCTTACTGTTCACTCATTCAATAATAATAATAATAATAATAATAATAATAATAATAATAATGTATCTCCTCAGTAATTTTTTATATTAGTAATAGTTTATAAGTTTATTTCCATGGCGATCAAGTGACAGAAAATCTCCTCGCAACTCCAATACTTGCCTCAAAATTCTATCTTACTATTTTATCTATCTTATCTATCTTATATTAATAAAAATTTAATCTTATATAAGTCCTTAGTTATGATTCTTATTAGCTTTTCAGTTCCCCTAGCTTTTTGGAATCATTCCCTGTGTTGCAACAACGACTAGTATAACTGAAAATTCATGTTACTTAATTTTTTCAGTTCTCTGCTTAGGCTCAAGTCATATCTGGCTTTTCGTTTTTCTTTTTAAATATTTATTCTGTGGTCTACTGAAAAAAGTATTATCCACTGACACGACTTTTTTCTCTCCTTCTCTATGTTATCAGATCTGGCGTTCAGGCTTAGAATGGTTTATTTGTTTAGCTTTAAAACCTCCAGAGGTTTTTATATATTAGGGCTATGACTTTGTTTTTTGTAATCCTATCTTCCTTGCCAGAAATCGATGAACTTTTGTTCAAAAGTAATAAAAAAAGGCATTAATTTGTTTCAGTTCTTGAAAAAGATCTCTCCCAAACTGAAAATTCGATTTTACTATATACAAAATAAGGATAAAAAAAAATTCAGAAGTTTTATTTTTCAATTTGCTAATGTTGTAATTGGATAGTTCTTACGTATTTTTAACACATTTAAAGTTTTATGGCATAGCACACAAACTTACAAATAAACAAGACAATTTGTAAAAGGTTCCAGAAATTTCTAGAAGATTCCAGAAAGTTCTAGTGTGTCCCAGAAAATCATAGTACTACTATACTTATATACAATTATAGAATTTCCGTGTTGGGGTTGATATTAAAAAAAATAAACTGAATTAAACACTTCATTATTTTTTAACAAAAGTTCATCGAATTATGTTACAAGTAATTAATTATTTAAAAAAAGGCAATATACCCTATGTCTCTCTCTCTCTCTCTCTCACACACACACACGCACACACACATATATATATATATATATATATATATATATATATGTATATATATATATATATATATATGTATATATATATATGTATATATATATATATATATATAAATTACATATATATATATATATATATATATATATATATATATATATATATATATATATATATATATATATATTTATATATATATATATATATATATATATATTATACTCACCACTGCACCAGAATAAAATCTGGAACAATTATAGGATTTTATTCAAGAGCAATAAGAATCTGCAGCCCCCAATATTTACCTGACGAAGAAATATACATAGAAAGCACCTTTAAAAACATTCAATATACTATTTTATCTCCTACGCTTAGAAAAAGGTATACACACTCTGCAACATTGCTACACGATGGGCTTGTCTCCGCAAAACAATATTATCAAGTTGTCACCTCCTTGGCAAATCGAACATAGGTCTCATGTTAATAACGCTATCGTTCTAATCACACGGCCACACAAATTGTTTGCATTGTCAGACCTCAGATTTTGCACAAGTTCCAGTGAATCACCCTTCCCACCCATGTCTGTATTCATTCTGTGCTGACTTCTTGATGCTTTCCCTTCTTATATGATTATCTCATCGTCTGCTATTCTCATATGTCTTATCTATCCAAACCATTTAGCAGTATCTCATGGTGGAATAGTTTATTCACTCAAGTATTGTCATATTATTTGACGTTTTTATACCGTTTTATCACGTGGTATTGCAAGTGTCAGAATGAGAATGTTGGCAGGCAGTCACTCATACACAGTAGACGAAGAATGTAGGTGAGTGGAGTTGGAGTGGGAGTGTAGATTATACCAAATAATAGGTTGGCTGAGTGTAACTGAAGAAATATTGGGTGAATAGAATGTTAATGAAGATTCTAGTCTTGTTATTTAATCAGCACCCTCATTTCATTCTTCTTCTTGTTCTTCTTCACTTCATTCTTCTTCTTCTTCTTCTTCACTTCATTCTTCTTCTTCATTTCATTGTTCTTCCCTCATTGTTGTCGCTCTTTGTTACATTGTTCTTGTTTTTCTTCTTCTTCACTAGATTCTTCTTCTTCTTTTTCACTTCATTCTTCTTCTTCATTTCATTGTTCTTCCCTCATTGTTGTTGCTCTTTGTTACATTGTTCTTGTTTTTCTTCTTCTTCACTAGATTCTTCTTCTTCTTCTTCTTCTTCTTCTTCTTCTTCTTCTTCTTCTTCTTCTTCTTCTTCTTCACTTCCTTATTGTTGTAGTTCTTCTTTTTCTAGTTCTTCTTCACTTCATACTTCTTTTTCTTCTGCACGTCATTCCCCTTCTCCTTCCTATTCACTTCATTCTTCTTCACTTCATTCTTCTTCACTTCATTCTTCTTCTTCGTCTTAACTCGATTCTTCTTCACTTCATTCTTCTTTTTTCATTTCATTCTTCTTCACTTAATTTTTCTTTTTGCCTTCATTCTTCTTCTTCTTCTTCTTCTTCTTTTTCTTCTTCTTCTTCTTCTTCTTCTTCTTCTTCTTCTTCTTCTATGTGAAGTGTCTCTTCAGGATGTTGGCGACAACTTCCTACCCTTTGTAATACTTAGTAAGGTTTAGCTTTTCGCTAATCCCTCCTAATCCATGATCTGTCATCTATCAACACAAGCTCGTTAGGAAGTTTACTCACTGATTTTCTCTGTCCCACTTCTTTTCAATAATACCTGTGAGTGTCATATTCTCAAAGTCCACTTTCCTCATTACGTGCCTTAGAAATTTCAAAATGTCTCTTTTTGATTCTAAGTATAAGCATCTTTTTGTTTCGATTGTCCTTAAATCTTCATCGTTGCTTACGCGTTCGGTTCTTGGTATTATACGCCTCCTTATGTAGAAACACATTTCTTTTGCCTCAAGTTTCTTCTTGATTTGTGATGAGACTGTCCAGCATTCACCGCCATATAGGAGGATCGATATTACATAACAGATTAGTACTTTTTACATTGTTTCTAACGAAGTTAGTCCTGGGTATAACGATAAACTACATCCGGTAGCAAGACCTCTGATCGGGGCTTTTTCAGGAGCATAGAACCATCTCTTAATTGCTGTTGTTCCCAGGTCCACTCTGACCCTGGGTGGTATTACCTGTTACGGTCCTAGTTATGAGAAAATAGTGTTTTGATTTTTGTTTAAATTGAGGTAAAAATACCAGCATATTTATTTAAAAAAAAATGACCAGTTGTAATACATTTTTACCGGAAAATGACAATCAATACAGCACTAAAGTATACATTCTTATAAAAAAAATGACCCGCAATAGATTTATCTCTAAACTATATATCTAATCTTTGCCCTGAAAGTATAAAATTATGTCAAAAAATATCTGCAGTTGGAGCCATAAAATTGCGTACAACTTTGTTTAAATATATTTAGATTTCGGTATTAAATAACCCTTAGTGGTGTTGATATGCCGCTAAGCAAAAATAACTAACCAACGAGCTATGCTTTTGGAAGGCATCTTTCGCTATTGGAACGCACCTTTGGACTTCGGTGTCATATCTTCCGTTCTGTTAAGACACATCCCAGACATGACCAAATTGGGTTTAGAAAAGTCGTTTAGCTGTTTATCGTTATTCGTTATCGATTTGATTGTTTATACTTTCAGGAATAATCGAACTATCATCCATATTATTACAGATCACCTTCCCACTATTATCACATAATTGTCAATATTAGTTTTTCTCTTGGTAGCATCATTTCGTCATATTATTATTATTATTTTTGTTTTACATTAACAAGAAAATCTAACAAGGGACTCACGGCTGTTGTGCTGTACAAATAGAGAATTTATGTTGCTGGGTCGTCTGTTTGTTGTTGTTGTTTTTAATTGAAACTGGCAGTGTTCCTGTGATTTCTCTAAGCTTCTTAACTGTATTAGGACATAACAGAGTGTCTTATTGCTTTTCGCTCTTGCACAAAATATTCATTTCCGCATTGCGCAAGGACAACGAAACATACAAACAACGCTTTCCCATGTTTATTGATCAGGATCAGAGAGGATAGAAGGTGGGAAGAGGTGATATACAGAAATGGAAAGAGAAAGGAAAAAAAAGGTGGGCGGAAAGCGAGATAAAGGAGAGTGAGGGAACGAAAGAGAAAAAAGGTGGGCGAAAAGAAGATGGGTATACCTGGAGTTGTTGAAATGTGAACGTTACACACAAGGAAACAATTAAACAGGAAAAAAACTATATATATATATATATATATATATATATATATATATATATATATATATATATATATATATATATGCATAGAGGTGGACGCTGGCGTTAACATCCAACAGCGACAGTCTGTTTCATGGCTGAACGAATTCTTCAGGCCATATGCGTGGTGTTTTGGCTCGACTATTTATGTATGCTGGTCAATGGTGCATTATGGGTAGCAAGGTCTATTGTATTATCCTAACGGTTATTTTAGTAGGAAGTAACGGTTATGTTTCAAATGATTCTAGAGGTTATTGAGTAGGAGTAATTGTGGATCGGAATGCGGTTATTTGTGGCTACTTCATAGCACACTATGAAATAGCCACAAATAACTGATTCAAAAGTTCTGGGAAAACCAGATTCAAATTATCTTCGAAAACTTTATCACTTAAAAACCTGTAGAATATTACTCAAAACCTAACGAAATGTTTCCTGATAAGTGGCATCAAGTCATTGTAAATTTTTGTTACTGTTTTACTAATGTTCACCCAAAACAAGGTCAGAGAGTCACTCAAGGTAGCGGGTTACTATGTGGTGTTTATGAACGTAAGAAAGGGCAAGAAGTGAAGTACATGGGGCTATGCAGGAAAAATAACGATTAACTCTAGTCTTGAAGGTCAAGATTATATTATTATGGGAAGACATAAAAGAATGAAACGACATTGGAAGGAACCGGAAACACGATCCCAAACAGGAAATAAGTGATAAACCTCTGTTCCTGTTTAAAAGACCAGGAAGAAGTGTAAACAGGGCAATAGGCGATCTCATCTACTCTTATTGAAAAAAAAATAATTAGTGACTAAAATTTCAGAGTTCAGACGCAGACGTTAGAAGTCTAGACTTGAAGTAGACTTTAGAACGACCAGGAAATCCATTGATGAACAGGAAACAATGGATAAACATTTACTCCTGTTCAAAACACCAGGAAGAAGTGTGAACCGGGCTATAGGCGAAAAATATCTACATCTGTTGAATATATAACTGAATAAAAAGGGATTGTACTTTTTGAAGAATAAATTGATAAACAAAAACGGAAATTATTCATAACTCAATCTAATAATAACTCGCTCAGTCTACAATATCATTGATCCAACCATGTTTCTACGTATTTTCCTTTAAACAAACACGTTCACGAGTTTCAATTACCGTGACACGTGGTAAATAGATTTATGAAAGTGTTGCTTTGTTTACCAAAAACTGTTTGCTACAATGAAGGATATCTGGCAAAATATTTGGGCATATTTATGTATGAAAAATCTCCTTCTTTACGATCTCTAAAAGCTGTAATAAACAAATGTAAAACTCAATAAGATAGACATTGTTAATGCAAATCACATACGGCTATTGAGTTACATATTTGTTCTTTCGATGATAAGTCAGAACTTTTTGCTGTGATGAATCCACAATGGAGGGAACCTTCATATAACCGTGTCAAATGTCGCAGCTGGACATTAAAAATAATTAGAATAACAAGGCTGCTTTTTCGACTTGGTTAATCAAGAGAACATTTTCTATAATCTCTATGTAAGTTTGTTGCAGATGGTAGATTGGCCTGAAAACAGATATTGAATGACGGAAAACAACAAACGAAACGAAGGCTTGAGTAAAAAAACATATTGCCAAGTTCATTTTTGTTTAAGAAAAATACACAAACAAAAATAATGTTACAGTGCACTAGGCAAAACAAAACCCTCTGCAAGCTCATGAAGAAGGTGAGAATAGCGTTGTCCAGAGGAAGGACAGTTTCGTGGTCGCAGGAGAGGGTTGCCCTGAAAAAGGACAGTTTTGTGGTTACTGAAGAGCATTGTCCTGAAAAAGACAGTTCATTGCATATCGTTGGAAAGGATGGCTGGAGCGACAGTAGCTAGAGGTCTACTGGAGATGGCTGGAGGGACAACCGATGAAGAGGTTGAGGGCTGGTTAGCTGGAATTGCTGCTGATGGCTGGAGCCGTATGCTGGCTTTCAGCTGTTGCTGCTGGAAAAGATACTACACTTTCATCCTCGTCATCTTGATAGGGGAAGGCCTGGGTATTTACCCATACCTCCCCACTAAGACGCGATACGAACAAGGTCAAGCTTAACTTGGGGAACCCGAGAGCATATACTCAGGACAAGTACATGGCGACGGAGTCGACACTGAGTGCACTCTGCCCAAAGAGAGAGACGCAACTGAGAGATGATAAATAATGTTACAGAACCACATTTTTCTTGCCTCTTCTTAATCTGTTAGGAGATTGTCTATCATTGACTGTCATAGTGGACGAATGATACCAAATAACAATTCTGTAGTCTTTTCTTTGTTTCTAATCTGTTTCTTAATACTTTGCTTAGCTTTTGGAAGGCATCTTTCCCTGTATCAATGCGACTTCGGATTTCTGTGTCGCACTTTCCATCCTCTGTTAATACGTTTCCCAGATATCTAAATCGTTGGACTTGTATGATTTCATTATCTCCAGTCTGTAATTTGTATGTTCAGCTGTCCCTTTTGCTAACAACGATTCATTCTGTCTTCTTGCAAGTGATGCTTAGTCCTTTATTCTCACTGTCCTTCACTACCTTCAGTAGGAGTTCTTGTAGTTTCCTTTCAACACTATGTCATCTGTATATTTTATGTTGCTAAAATTGTGACCGCCAATACTGAATAAATCTAATTAGGAATTTTAATTCTCTCAGAATGGCCTAGGTGTATAGGTTGAAAAGGACTGGGGAGAAGACGCATTCTTGTTTTTTAATTGAGTTCGTTTCTTATTCGTATGCAGGCAATTTTCTGCCATTATAGGTTAAGGAGCACCCATGCATTTTACATAAAATAACCCTCGTTATTTAGTAATTATTTTTACAATGATTACAATCCCAACGTTTTAGCGATCAATAAATCTATACATCCGAATGTGGTCAACAAATATTCTCGAGCAGCTTCTTGATTTTAACACTAAAGAAAGCCTTACTAATATAGTCATTGGCGTAATCGATGGATCATTCGTTTTTATAATCTTTAGATAATCAATAGGTTTGCACAGGATTTAATGCGTTCATTTCTAACAAGTTGAAAACGTGGACTGTTGGCTGTAAATGCTTCTAGAATTACTCATTCAGAGACCAGGCAATAAATCAGTTGCTTTCTCTTTGATTTCTTCCCTGTAATTTAATCATCAAGGTACTTGGTAATAATCAGGCCTGGGTCCCAATCAATGCTGATTTTCAGAAGAAATCAATATTGTTCCCAATCAAACCCGATGAAAAATATACGATGTTATCGAAAACTATGACGGTTAGAAAAAACACTTGGAATAAATATTTGTTGTTGGATCAATACGAGATTGGATCAATATTTCTCGGCTTTACAAGAAATCTATTTCACCCTGACGAAATCCCTTCAGGATTTATAATGATATAAAAAGACTTTTTTGATCAACGTTATAAGAGGTTAGATTATTAATGATGCGTGACTCTCTGCACAGAAAACGTGCGTATTGCATGTTTCCTGAGTGTGAATAAGATGTGCATATGCGTAAGGCATAAAGTATTTTCATGTTTTGTGGTTGTGAATATGACTGCGAACAGCCTTGATCAGAATCGTTTATACAGTCTTGTGAGGGACGACTTATTTTCCACTCTAGAACCTCTTTCTCAGAGACACAATGCTTCACTGTCTATGGCAAATGTTCAGATGATCACTAATCTTTAGATATTGCTGACTTATTTTGGGCTGGAGCTGTTCAATCCTCACTTTCCAGGCTTGACGGAATTCAAAATCTTTTTTTTTGCAGTCTTGTCAGGTAAAGACTGATTTTCAACACTACAACCTCTTTCCCCACAGATATATTGTTGCATGCCTATCGCTTCTCTATCACTATTTCCATGGCAAGTGTTCAGATGAACTCTATTCTTTAGTTCTACCAGTTCAGACCTTTACAACTAGGACGCCCTGTGCCACGTCTACTCTCATTTTCTCTGTATTCCAATTGTAAGAATTTGCATTCAGAGGTCTCAAGAATTGCTACCTTGTGTAACAGATTCCCGTGTGGATTCTTCCTTGAGCATTATAATCTTAACATATTTAAGTCAAACGTTGTCTATCCTTTAGATCCCTCATAATCTTAAATTCCTTTCCACTGGCATTCATATCAAACACCCCATTCAGTAACCATCTCTATTGAGTGGCTCTTGATTTTTGTATTGGGTAAGCATTAGTAAGCAAAAAATCGTTTTTAGAACAAACCTATCGTGAATCTCGGCTTAGGCTGAAAAATCTGGTTTGTCTGTTTCATTGGACAGTTTTTTTTTTCATTTCGGTCTGAATTTCTGAGGTGAGGGGTTATCGTCGTATATATTTGTTTTTATCGGTATATCAACACTTGGATCATTTAATGTTGAAATTTAATTTTCTTGGGAGCATTAGTAATTTCTTCAACAAAAATGTATTGCTGGTAATATTTTTGTTTATATAAGGTGTTCCAGTAACTTGAACCGGTTTTCAATGTGAATTAAGTTTGAGCGTCAAATGATTTTTTTCTTTTTCTTTCCGATTTAACAACTTAAATCTTGGGCCATTTCAACCATGGAAAGATTAACAATCAAACTACGTGTTAAAGTTACGAAAATGGATGTTCAAACAGAAATTCATTTCGCGCACTTCGTGATTTTTTTTGTCAATATAAGCGAATGCAATTGGAAACGATGTAACGTTGTTGTAAAGACGTTCAATTCGTATGCGCGATGATGAATAGGGGTGTCTGGCTTTTCGGCCACATTCTCATGCACTGCAGCAATGTTTTCAGCTGAACGGCGCAATGGTGTTTTCACATCTGCCACCGACCCAGTTTGTTTGAATTTACGAACAAATTTTCCAATTGCACTCTTGAAAATTTAACACGTTGTTTGATTGTTAATCTTTCCATGGTTGAAATTGGCAGAGCTAAGTTGTTAAATCTGAAAGAAAAAGGAAAAAAATCATTATATGCTTAAACTTATTTCACATTTAAAATCGTTTCAAGCTATTGGAACACATTATATTACTGCTAATTTTTGTTTTACTACGAAAATGTATTGTTGGTATTTTTGTTATAAAATGTATTTTTATAATTTCATAGTGTTTTGACCATGGTTTAGGGGTTAACTCTTTGCCCATAGCTGGGACCCTTGCAGATACTACCACCCCGGGTCAGGGTGGACCTGGGAACAACAGCAATTAAAAAATTGTTCCACGCTTCTCAAAATCTCCCGATCAGAGGCTTTGCTACCGGGTGTAGTTTATCGTCATTCCCAGAACAGTTCGTGTATATTATTCACATTTGAATTAGCGTCCTGATCTTTGTTGTTATTATCACGTGCGTTGGACCCTTGTGTTCCCCACGGGCTTCTTCGGGTGCTATCGATCCGGGTAACCTTCAGGAGATTTCAATCTGAATTTCTTTATTTAATCTACGTCCAGCTGTCCACGTTTGGAGACATCGTGGATTTTGTTCTTATTTAGCTCGTTTATTACTCACAGTTTGCACAGAAACTAACCCACGGATTGAACACACAATTACTATATGAGCATAGCGAAAAACTTAAATCTCGTGGTTGTGGGATTTGTAAGATTAAAAATCTTGACATTAAGAACAACATCATCAAAACATTTTTATTCTAGTAACTACCAAATTACTACTCTAACCAAAGCAGTTAGAGCACTTACGAAGATCAATTTTTCCAACCAGCATATTATCAATTACTTTTTCGTTTCTTTTGTTTTAAAAATTAAGATTATGTAATTGCGAAATCGTAAAAATATTTTTCTTTTACTCAGTTATTTCTTATAAAAATATAAATGTCGACAGAAAATGCAGAAAAAAAAAGAAATTATTCTAACGTTTTGGTTAACTAATCAAAATATATTTATCTCCTAATAAGGTCTCCATCTAGGTTGCTATTATCAAACCAGTTTCGCTGTTGTGTCTTCCGGTCTTCTTTGGATATCTGTCATTCCGAACATCCATCAGGGAATTTTGAACTGAACCCATTATACATATAATAATAATAATAATAGCTGGCCATTCGTATTCGAGGACACCCATCTACTAGGGCGGCTAGCCAATCCCTATTGCAGGCGCTCGCTCAAGCACATCTGTGTTTGTTCAACACCCACAGAGCCAACCTTTAGTTTATACTACAACTATACTGAGCAGACCTTAGTTACAGAGAGAGCGTGTTTAGCGTGATCGACAAGGCCAGCACACTCAAAACCTCGGTCACTATGACTTGTGACTTCGTTTAAGTACAGCTATCGACGGCCCCCAAGGGTTCCGTCTAATTTCACTGACAAATTTTGGATCAACCCATGGTATGGTTTTCAGGCACTTTCCAAAGGTGCCGCATGCTGGGATCGACCCCTCCAAACCGATAACATCAGGAAGCCTACTTCCTGACAAATCAGACGTGGTGAGATTCGAACATTCGATATATATATATATATATATATATATATATATATATATATATATATATATATATATATATATATATATATATATATATATATTATTAAATATAACAGATAATAATTGTCTATTATATATATATATATATCTGTGTGTGTGTGTATGTGTGTGTGTGTGTGAGTGAGTGAGGGAGTGAGAGAGAGAGAGAGAGAGAGAGAGAGAAAGAATTGGGATCAAATATAGATTGTAATCCGACAGAAATGCTTCGATTTTATTTAAGCTTCATCAGACAATGAAATGTGGAGGAGAAAAAGAAAATTCTGATATCTTTAATTTTTGTGTTGTTTGTTTATTTGTTAAGCAGACTTCACGTGCATCAGTCTTGTCTCCATACCGCACCGAAACACCGTTTCCCGTAGTTAAGCAACGTCTAGCCTGGTCAGTATCTAGATGGGCGACCGCTTGGAAATACCAAGTGCTGAAAGGTTGAATGTGCGGATAATATAATAGATAATGGCTCGGAATTGCTAATCGGAGGGGCAGAGTCCCAATTCTAATTGGATTCATTATATTCATTTACGCGCAAATATACTTCTTCTCCTCCCAGCTATGGGTTAATTAGTAAGACTTGCATCATTAAATCATTATTATTTCCAAAAGAAATTCTTACAATCTAAAAAATATTTTCTGGTTTTAAAGGATTGATAAGCTGTAGAAAACGAATCAATTAATCATATAAACGTCGACAGTCTATACAATTCTCAAGATACAGAGAGCATGACTCCAGAATTTGCCAGATTTAATTCCTAAAGTAACAATGATGTCTACTTAAGCGTATCTTAGTTTTAGTACACAGCCATAATTATAGGGCACATAGTGAGGAACGAATGCACTATTAATGATCTTAGTGACTTACGAGGAGGCGCCCAAATCGCAGTTCACCGACTACAAGGGGGCCCCTAAAGCTCGAATGCTATTGTATAAAAACATGAATTTATAATTTATTTATTTATTAATCAGTTCACTCCAATTAAGGCAATAATGCCACTAAGACGCAAGAGGCTACTAGGAGTGAAAGAGAACGAGAACACTTTAGATGGAAACAGAAATCCAATCCTAAATAGCAAACAAGAGATAAACTTCTACTCCTATTCAAAAGACCTGGGAGGAGTGTGAACCGGACGATAGGTGAACATTTCTACTATTATTTTCGCTAAACTACTCGGTAGCAAATGAAGCTTTCCCAGTTTATAACGGCCATAAACACTCCAAAATTAGCTAAGTTAAAATGATAACCCTGCCTTTTACGATTGATCTCGTAAAACTGATGCTGTCGCTTATATGAAGTTTAATCTAGTCAAAAATCAAACGCTAATTCATAAGTTCATGAGGTTCTGAAAAGAAAAAAAAGAAAAACATCAATAATCCAGATGATCCATTAGGGGATTAAAAGGCAAAATTACTACTTTTATTATTTCAGGATTAAAGCTTAAATAAAGAAATCTAATTGAAAGTGAAAACTATATCTTCAACTATTTTTACAGGCAATTAACGAGAATAAAAACAAGATCTGTGCGTGGGACGATGACGCCTGTGTGTACGGAGAAAGGGACAAAACTAAACTGCAGAAATATAAAGAGAATGCAGAAAAACAAGAAGTTATGCCCACAATATTCTAAGGTTATAGTAAATAAATCAAATATTTTTCTCTCCGAATAATATCCTCATCTAGGTCGTTATTATCACAAGGTTTTGGCTTTTGTGTCCTCCGGTCTTTTTTGGTGTCTGTCATTCCTAGAGACCATAACGGAATTTTAAATTGAACCCATTATTTGATCTTGTGATGGCTAGTGATATATATATATATATATATATATATATATATATATATATATATATATATATATATATATGCAGAAATATAGTCTTAAAGTGTGCTATATTTATGGGGTAAAGTGCTCAATATCAGAGATAGAGCGTGACGATTGCACTGACGATTGCACTAGCATGAAACAGACTGTCGCCTCTAAGTGCTGACTTCCATGTCCACTTTTATATATATATATATATATATATATATATATATATATATATATATATGTATATATATATATATATATATATATATATATATATATATCTGTTTGTGTGTGTGCATGTGTGAGTATGTGTGTGTCCTTTCATATATATATATATATATATATATATATATATATATATATATATTACGATGTAAATATATTATAATATTTCGCTATACGTTGTATTGAGCACTTTTTCAAAAAGTAAATGCTAAAAAATTAGATTCTTAATCTTTCTGTTTTTTCTCTTTATTTGTATATATATATATATATATATATATATATTATGCTCAGTTATTGCACACCCTATTTTCACTGTTTTACCTGGCCGAGGCATTGAACTGCTAATTACTATGCTACCAAAAAACAAGGATCAAAGTTTTAATCCACTATGTTATTGACACTTATGAGTTCAATCCGTGGGTTCGCTACCACAGGGGAAACGATTTGAACAATAAAAGGGTAGTAGTAAAAAGAATAAGATAAGATATCCCTAGACATAAAGAACAACACGAGAACAATCTACCCCTGATGGATAAATAAAGGACTTAGTTCGAAATTCCATAAAAGTTACCCGGATCGATAGGCAACTAAAGAAAACCGGAAGTCACAACGACTAAAACGTTGTGATAATAACAGCAAAGATGGGGACATTATTGCATAAGTAAACAATGTAAATAAAATAATCTAAATTTGTTGCAGGCCCTCTAGTGGCCAGCGAGACATGCACATGACCGGCAAATTGTTTGGTTGTTTTTGTTTAGCTTATGGGTTATTTAATACCGAAATCTAAATATTTTGTACGTAATTTTATTTTATTTTTCTAATCTAAATATTGTGTACGTAATTTTATTTTATTTTTCGAGGTAATGGTTTAGTGATACAAGTTTTACTAATTAACCCATAGTTTGGGGAGAAGAGGTGGATTCATACCTTTTCCAAGGGTATTAGACCGTAAGTGAATATAGCGAAGTGGAACTGGAACTACAATTAACAATTCCGAGCTATTATCCATTAAATCACATGTAAATCCAAGCTTACAGCGTCTGGTATTCCCAAGCGGTCACCTATATAGTTACTGTCCAAGCTCGACATCACTTAAGTTCGGTGATTGTACGAGAACAGGTGTGACAACGTGATGTGATCGCAAGCCAAAAAAACCCCGTAAATTCTTTCCCGGAGAAGTTCTGTGCAAACGAAGATTTTGACACTTCTCTTCAGATTACAACAATGGAAATTTCTAATTTTAAAACATTAGTTATGAATTGGAATTGCTTAAAATTCATTCTAGAAATCGCTCTTCAATCCACATTCTTCGCGACATAGTAACCTGAAATTGACCTGTAAAATGTTCTTTTTGGATTAACTACAAGAGTTCTCCTATATAAGAGTGAATGCTGGACCATCTCCTCACAGATGAAGAAGAGACTATTGAATCCGAATACGTAATTTAATTTACTGCCCCTCTTATTCTAAAACACCCAGCGTATTTTCCTTACACACATCTGTGTCTTTCATTACAAATATAAGCCGAACCTAACACATTCTCGGCAAAACATGTTGCTAAACTGCTTTTCCACTTTTGTTTTTGTTTTCGATACTTTTATCCTTCCTGTTAACATATATATATATATATATATATATATATATATATATATAGATAGATAGATAGATAGATAGATAGATAGATAGATAGATAGATAGAGAGAGAGATAGAGAGATGTTGAGTTATGTAAATATATGAATGACTAATTTTTCATATAATTTTATAAAAAGATTTTATCAACCTGAGAGTCAAGAAAGTTTCGACATGACTGGGTTTCGGTCGTTAGAAAGTTATCTACTTGGTCTTTATGTATGAATATCAGAGCAGAAATGACTTTCTACGAAATGATTGATGCGAAATTGTCATCGAGAACAAAAGGACGGCTGATGTGTGGCGCTTTAAGGGAGAGAAAGATGATCGACATTGAACTACATGGCTAGTGATTAAAGGTAGAATGCTTTCTGAGGTCCGCGCATCACAACACTGGACAGAGACTTAATAAAGGCGGCAAAATAGTGGGGCTAAGACTAGAGCTTCTCTAGTAAACACGTTGTTTTAAGTTCGCTGTGTTAGACATGGTAGAAATTCCTGTCCGACAGTTGACGTTAATACCTATGTACCACAAAAACCAATCAATTTTTCTTCTTAAAGGGATGCTATCTCTGTTCCTGACCTGCTTTTGCCCGTGTTAGCATATGATTAGAATAAGTATAAGGTAATGAAAGAAACAAAGAAAACGCTACTAAAATGTTATTTAATATCAGTCCTCCTATATGGCATAGAATACGAGACAATCTCCTCATAGATGAAGAAGAGACTTGAAGCAACAGAGAAGTGGTTCCATAGCTCGATATTTAGAATGTGGAAATTTGCTTTTTTTTTAAATATATTTTACCACATTTTTTTTTTAAATATTGAACCACGTAGTATTTATGTAAGTAAATAGAAACTTGTTTAATGTTTTTTGAAAAGTGTACTTTTTAAGTATTTGTGCGTTTATATAAAATAAATAATTTATTAATAATGATTTGTAAAAATCAATCTATATTAAAGAAAAATATGCCGAACATGTGAACAACGACGAAGTTTCAGAGAAAATGGAATCAAAAAGGAAACTTATACTTAACATCAAAAAGAGTTTAAAATTTCTGGGGTACATAATGAGGAAGGAGGGCTTGGAAAATCTGACCCTCACAGGACATACTAGTGACAAAAGCGCACAACCTACTTAACGAGTTTGTGTAAATTGATGGCAGAACAAGGTTTAGGAGAGATAGAAAATATGAAAAATTTACTAACACAGGAAAATGTGGAGAGCCATAATTGTGAAAGTCCTGAAAGGGTATGGCACACAGAAGAAGTTATGGGCCTATTTCTTGATTTTACAATAATAGTGTAATGCTTACATCAGCAGCAAATATTTGTGACCGGACCTAAATCGTCCACCGATAAAACAAACCAGAAGAATCAAAACTTCCTTCAGATCAGTCGTGATTACAAACTGCCAAGAAAATAAAAAAACATCAAGAGAAATTCCTCATTTCCATTTCAGGATATTCTTCTTCTTCTTTGTGTCATGTACCTTCAGGACGTAGGCGATCATGACACTCCAAATCTTCCTATCCCTTGTGTTTCTCCCTTTGCAAGTCTAAAGCCCCCCCCCCTGTTCTGCCACCCATTCACTCAAGCTCGTCAGCTCTACCTAACAGGATTTAGAAGACAAAATTAAATAAGATTCTTTAAAATTTAATAAGAACTACAAAGGACAGGAAATTGTGGAGAGCCATAATCACCAACGTCTTGACAGGACACGGTACAAGAAGAAGAAGAAGGTTGCCTTTGCCGAGCTTTCTGCAGTGATTGTTAAGTCTATTTCGCGCGTAAGGAAATAAAGGGGATAGGAAAACCCCTTTTGAAAGAAGAATTTTACGTTCCTCTTTCAAAAGGGGTTTATCTAAAATAACGAAGCACCTACAATAACGAAGTAAATACGTACTTACGAATAGAGAAGCGAACACAGACGTTAATTCTTTTGAATGGATATTAACTTTCTTTGCTTTATATTCAATGTTATGAAGATATAGCTTCCATTCAACCAATTTCAATTGTTCGTTTGTAAACATCAGAATGAAGATTAGCAATATTCTTTTAATGCTCACGCATGTGCAATGGTGTCATCTCGAGGGTAGATTGCACTCGAACATAAGTGAACTGTACAGATAAACCAATCACATTAAACAGCCACTGCTTCGTTTCGTAGACGAATGCACATCTAAAAATGAAAATTCGGCCAATCGACAAGCTGATAAAATGTTTCAAATGTACGCTGAACATATTGAATTGCCTGCCTGAACTTCACTTCATGTAAGCTATCAACTTTTTTTTTCACTTCTTTTTTTAAAAATTTATTTTCTATCATGAGACTTGTCGTTTTAGAGCCACGTATTTGTCCCATAAAAAAACATTTGCAACATGAAATATTCTGAAACGAACATAAAATTCATGACATAAAATCATCAAAATGTTTTACTATGTATTTTTTTATTTTTTCACTCTTTTATTGAAAATTTCTCATAGATCTGATTCCCGGTTAAATCATATCGATATGTCAATATCATATAAACATCACATTAAAAAAAGGCTGTAAATAATAATAATAATAATAATAATAATAATAATAATAATAATAATAATAATGATAAGAAGAAGAAGAAGAAGAAGAAGAAGAAGAAGAAGAAGAAGAAGAAGAAGAAGAAGAAGAAGAGGAAGAGGAAGAGGAAGAAACAATAATAATAATAGACATATCAACAATAATAATAATAATCGCAATAATAATAAATAATAATAATAATGACAATAATAATAATAAACATGGCAATCCCGCCGATTATAATATATCTTTGAAGATCTTCAAAAAACAATCAAATTACAAGGATCTTGAAGTAGAAATCTAAAGAATGTGCCACATGAGGGCATCAATAATTCCAGCTGCAGTTGGAATGCTCGAATTGTTTGGAAAAGGTTCTGATAGACTAATTGAAGGGATATTTCATTATTATCATAGACACACACACACACACACACACACACACACACACACATATATATATATATATATATATATATATATATATATATATATATGTGTGTGTGTGTTAATAAGTATACATTTTTCCCCACAGGTAGCAAAGCTCGGAGTTTCATGCACAACACATTCTTCAGCTACTGATATGAGACAGTCTCAATTCAGTAACTGAAGATTGTGTCGTAGCATCAGGATTTTGTATTTTAGAAACATTAATTGATACAATTTCATGATTTTTCATATTAACTGTTTTGTAACATCCTAGCAATTTACTTTTGATTGTTTATTTAACTGACCTTTGATTGGTTTTGAATTCCTTTTGGCTCATTTTCTTACTGATTATAGAAGTTTTGTTCAATACTATCCAGTCTCAATAGAGAATGGAAATGCCTCTATTGTCCATGATCAATCACAGTTATTATAGGAACATCTATTATATTATTAAACAATTATTTCACTTGTCCCTTAGTTAATCAATTCATTAGGACTTAGATAAATGAACTGAATTCATTTGCATATATCATTTATATATTGCTTAAAAGATCTTACACAAAAACTTTGATGCCAATTTATTAGAATCTTTGTCTTTCTTAAGGACGTTACTGTGTAACACAATCTACTGTGAAATTATTCAATTGTATATTAGATAATTTTTCCGTTAAAGAAATGTCTATAAAGAAAATTTTTAATTACATAAATTTAGTAAATGGTTTTATTTATAGTTTACTATTGAATGCCAAATACATTTATATTATAGTAACATTCACAATTACGGTTTATATAAGTTTATATAAATAAATAAATATTTACCTAAAAACAAGCAAAAACTATTTATTTGTTTATTTCGAATTTATTATCATCCATTCATTTTTAATTTTTATCTATTATGAATTATTGTATTTTTATGTTATTATATACATACATACCTACATACATACATGCATACATACATATACATACATATACATACATACACACACAGAATCGCATTGTTTTTAGTGCGGCCTAGCTCCCAATATCCAAATGACACCACCGTACACTATTTATTTTGCAAATTTTCAGCTTTCCAGAGAATACCAGGATGTAGACAAAGGAATACTGCCTACAATACAACACTACATTTGTTCTTGAAAATGACTTAGTGTGTCTAAAGTACTTGAACAAAACAACAAAATAGTTTATCCACAATTTTGATCACAATACACAACACCTTATTGTCAAAGTACGCTAAAAAATATCAGACAGACCTTGTCAGTTCTTTTTAATCAAACTTGTTTATATATATATATATATATATATATATATATATATATATATATATATATATATATATATATTTAATTGTTCTTAGAGAAGTTCCAATTTACTTTCATCTGTTCATGCAGACATCATTACCTGTAAGTACTAAAAAAACAAAT
This sequence comes from Acanthosepion esculentum, assembly GCA_964036315.1. Taxonomy (NCBI): domain Eukaryota; kingdom Metazoa; phylum Mollusca; class Cephalopoda; order Sepiida; family Sepiidae; genus Acanthosepion; species Acanthosepion esculentum. Next base: position 36,452,597 of record OZ038490.1, read on the forward strand.
CAATTTCCATGCCTGATGATGTCTGTATGAACAGATGAAAGTACTAGCAAAAAAAAGAAAAGACCGTATACAACTTGAATTTATTAAAAACAGGGATCATAACATTTATCTAGAGGTTCGTGGGTTAATGTAATTTTAATTAATTTGTTTGCGAAGATGTTTCTCGCCATTTATATCATTAACTTCACTAATCTGTTTTTTGTATGAACGATTCATGTAATATATATATATATATATATATATATATATATATATATATATATATATATATGTGTGTGTGTGTGTGTGTGTGTGTGTGTGTGTGTGTGTGTGTGTGGGTGTGCGTGCGTAAAAGTTTAGTCCGGTGAAGTCCTGTAGAACCAAACGCGCCACGAGTATATAATTATCTTATAAATATATATATATATATATATATATATATATATATATATATATATATATATATATATATATATGTGTGTGTGTGTGCGTGTGTGCGTGTGTGTGGATTAATGTGAGTAAAATTTGTCACTTAGCTGATTGATGTTACCACATATATATATATATATTACATGAATCATTCATACAAAAAGCAGATATCTGCTTTTTGTATGAATGATTCATTTAATGTAAATTGAACTGAACCACATACTTGATATAGCATAGAATAATGAAAGCGTAGAAAAATAATCTAAATGAAATCAGTTAGGTTATATCTATCTATATATAAAAAATTATTTAAAATTTCCAGCATCTCTCGTCCGTGCGCATGTGTAGTCGCACCAACATAACAAATTTAGTTCGATCAAGTCCTAAAGGACGAAACGCGTCACACGAAAACCTTTGTCATACATTTTACTCCAATATATATATATATATAAAGACATTTTTATATATATTATTTTTAACGTTCTTTTTATAGATACAAGTATTTAAGCAAATGCTCTGTTTTATAATAAACAGTATTAAATAACATTTACCGGCCTGAATGTCCGAGAAATTTTCATAGAAAATTTTTCGCTCTCCGACAGGAATCGAACCTGTATCCTATACGGAACCATCATTTCGCGTGATGCGCCTTAACCTTTCGGCCACAGAGCAGCGTCGATTTTACTATCTTTAAACTTAAATCTTCCATGAATCTCTTCTATTCATATCTGCTCTAGCGTATCAAATGTAAACAAATGACGTCATATATTTTAGAATTGGACATAGTCCGACAATTTATTTAAAGACATTTTTATATATATTATGTTTAACGTTCTTTTTATAGATACAGTATTAAATAACCTTGCTAACCAGACGCTGCTCTGTGGCCGAAAGGTTAAGGCACATCACGCGAAATGATGGTTCCGTATAGGATACAGGTTCGATTCCTGTCGGAGAGCGAAAAATTTTCTATGAAAAATTCTCGGACATTCAGGCCGGTAAATGTTATTTAATACTGTTTATTATAAAACAGAGCATTTGCTTAAATACTTGTATCTATAAAAAGAACGTTAAACATAATATATATAAAAATGTCTTTAAATAAATTGTCGGACTATGTCCAATTCTAATATATATATATATATATATATATATATTGCAAGATATTTAAGCAATATATGACATACGTTAATAAATTTAATGGATTTATCCAAGCCCAGACGAGCGGATTAATTTCTACGAAACTTGAAGCCGGGAGATTTGGAACTTTTTATTTTAATTTGTTTACTCTTAATGCTCAAGTTTTTTAATATTGAACATTTTACTTACAAAGACTGCTTGCCTTAAAAAACGATATCCCCAATAATGCACTGTTTGCCGTTTTTTTTTTGTTTGTTTTTGTTTATTTCGTAGCATAAGCTATGTTGTTGTTATTATTTTTTTATTATCATTATTATTATTATTAAATCTTGTTATTTAGAAATTTGTATCAGTTTGTAAATTTGATTGGAGGTTCTATTTGCTTATCTGTAATGCGATTCGCAAGTAACAAATTCAATTTTCTTTTCTTTCATGTCTTGCATTCCTACCTTCATATACAGCAATGGGTAGAAATAAACGCGTCGGCGAAATTCTTTTTTAGAGACAGACATTGGATTAATTTAGTGTTTATTTTGGGACATAATCTCGCAGAATCATTTTCTGTAAACCCGAATAACGTACACTCTTATTGTCTCCCTCTCAAAGCTATATGTGTATGAATGCGTGTGCATATGTCTATGTACATATGTGTGTGTGTATATGTGTGCGTCCTCATGTAGACTCGTGAAAGAGATACACATACACAGAAAAAAAAACACTCACGCACGCGCACATATAGGGTGGCGTCTGGTACTATGTATTTTTACTAATATATCCTTAACTGGTCTGTTATTTAGCATTGAGCACTGTTTTTCTAACACCAAAGGATATATTTATGTATTTGCATGTGAACACTTACACGTACATTTATTATACTTATATATATATATATATATATATATATATATATATATATATATACATATATATATATATATATATATATATATATATATATATATATATATATATATATGGATAAAACAACTGAAAAGTTGCAAATTAAAAGAAAAAAGTTGGGTGTTTTTTTGTGAAAGTATTTATTTATACGTTTTTATATATTTGATATTTCAGAACACCTCGGTCCTTCTTCAGAAATTAACTGAATAACTGTATGCTTCTCATTATGCTATATATATATATATATATATATATATATATATATATATATATATATATATATATATATATAGAATTAATACAACGATGAAATTTGCTACTTGTTATATTCAGAACCCAGATTCCAGAGTTTCGTAGACGAACCTTTTTTTTTCGCTCTACTCGCAAGAAGATATCAGCAATTATGGAAAAACAATATTTACATTTTCTATATATCAAGAACAATTTTAGGGGAAAAATGTATGACAGGTGTATAAAGTTTTCTTGTAGCGCGTTTCGTGCGATGAAATCCTAAAAAACGAAATGGGTCACATGAAAATTTTTTCCACATTTTCATACTTATTTCCCCTAACACACACACGCACACACACACGCACACACACGCACACACACACACACACACATATATATATATATATATATATATATATATATATATATATATATATATATCAGGTCAGAAAACAAGTGACCAAATGTTACATTTAATTACAGATTCAATCAACAATGTATTTTCCCTGATTATCTATGACTTCCTTCCATCTATTAACAAGCTTACTAATTCCATTACTGTAAAATTCTTTTGGCTTTGATTCGAAGAACTCACAAATGTCAGTTTTAACCTCTTCCTGCGTTACAAAAGCTGTTTCTTCCAAATGATTCTGTAAGCTACGAAACAAATGGTAGTCTGAAGGAGAAAGGTCGGGAGAATAAGGTGGATGAGGAATTTTCTCCCAACCAAGTTCTTCAATTTTTTGTGACGTGATTCTTGCTGTGTGTGGTCGCGCATTGTCCTGATGAAACATCACCCGTTTTCGATTCACTAGAGCAGGTCTTTTTACCTCAAAGCTTGGTTCAAACGCTCTAATTGCTGACAGTATATTTGAGTATTAATTGTTGCATTAGTTGGTAAGAATTCAAAGTGGATTATTCCTTGGCAATCCCACCAGACTGAAAGAACCTTTTGCCCATGAAGTTCCCTTCTCGGCTGTGGCTGGGGTCCTTCCCCTTTACCAAGACACTGTCTACGACGCTTAACATTTCGTTAAAAGATCCATTTTTCGTCGCCAGTCACACGTCTATCCAAAAAAGGTGAAACAAGTTGGCGAGTATGGAGAGAAGAGCAGATGTCAACTCGGGATTTGAGGTTGTTTTCAGACAATTCATGAGGCACCCATTTTCCAAGTTTAGGAACTTTTCCAAGCTGTTGAAGATGACGATGAACAGTTGTATGGTTTGAACTGAGAACCACTGCCAATACCTCAACTGATAAAGCAGGATTTTCGTCAAGGGCTGCTTCAAGAAGCTTTTCATCAAACTCAACTGGACGTCCGGTTCGATCTTTATCTTCAAGGGTGAAATCTCCACCTCTGAATTTTGCAAACCATCTTCTGCAAGTTCTTTCATTCACACATTCCTCTCCATAAACTGAGTGAATGCTTCTAGCCGCTTCGGCTGCTGAGTTTCCTTTCTTGAACTCATAAAGCATTATGTGCCTTAAATGATTCTTGGGTAGTTCCATCTTAGCAGGGTTTTAATCAAACAAAATTTAATTTTATTGTTCTCTGAAATAAAATTTGATCAGTTTAAATGCATCTGAACAAAAAAATAATGTTCAGCTCCATTAGACATAATAAAATACTCTTTAAATTTCGTTGATTTTAACAAAAAGTTAAAATTCGGACAGAACTTATGGGATGACCTAATATATATATACAATATGATAAAGTTAATTGGTAAACCGTATGGATAATTTTAGTGCGGGGTATAAATTCTGAGAGCTCAATGTAGTAAACAGAAGAAGTAATAATTAATTAACAAATCGAAATTTCATTTCGTTTCTCGGTTGATTCCTGAAAGAATTTTTGAACCCACTCATTGTTTTGAAACCGCCAGGTCTGACGAAGCGAAACCGAATTTTATCAGTCACGCCAAATATAAAATTACTATGGCTTCATGAATTCTCCGATTTGTTAATTATATATATATATATATATATATATATATATATATATATATATATATATATATATATATATATATATATATATATATATAAGGGGAGAGAGAAAGAGAAAGAGAGAGGAAAGATACACATAAACAGTAAAAACACGTAGACTCTTGAAATAATGCATTTCAATATTACTCAAACATCTTGCATCTTCTGGCTTTCTCCTATATTTTGGATAGGAGTCATTCCATTGTTCAAATTTAAATTTAATTTAAATCAAAGGGAAACATTTTCTGGGGGATGCATAAATAGCTTGAAATGTATTTGATGCAATATTTGAATGAATTGATGAGCAGATTTCAACATTGATATGACAGTTGAATTTTCGAAACAAATGTGTTTTGCAAGGCACTATTCAATGGTTGATGGTTTCTTGTTTAACTTGACGTTCATATTGTCTCATTTTGATCATGCCGATGTGGCCTCCATCTTCTGGCTCTCTCCTTCTATATTTCGGATAGGATTCATTCCCTTGTTCAAATTTAAATTTTTATTTAAATCAAAGGGAAATAATTTTTTCAGTGGGTGTTTGTGACCCACCCCAACCCGGGACCGCCTTTGATCAAAATGAAATATACTTATCCAGGTACCCTGGGTAGTGTAGTTTCAGATTATATATAGTTAGGTGGGGGAGGTCTGTCTCCAAAATCTTAGGAGGAGTTCTATAACAAACAGACAGACATGGGTTACAACTTTATATATAGATATAAGGAGAAAGAGGAATTCTCGGAAAGAGAAAAAAAACAGAAAGATACACGTAAACAGAAGAACGGAGAGATGTGGAATTGGTCCTATTCTAGACGAATGGAATTAGTTTTGCTCGATGAAATTCCTAAATGTTGGTGATTCATTGTCCCAGAATCACAGACACATTATAGCTAATGGGATCAATAAAACCAGACCAACAATGGTGAACTGAATATTCCAAAGAACCTCCTTGCCTGTTAAAGGATCTTAATCTCATAAATTGCAGACATAGAATGATCAATATTCTTCAAAATTGATTGGGACGATATTAAGTAAGGAATTTCGATTTGGGGAGGATATCATTTAATCATCTTACCTCTTTGACCATATTCTTGTTTTCATTCAAAAAATTCCAAGGCCATCGAAACAAATACAGACCAGAGTAATTCCGCCAATTAACAATAAAACTTTGCCTTCGTAAGATATAACGTTTCGTTATACTTGTTCTTGTTCAATCACATAAGAGTTGGTTCTTTTTTTATTATACAGGGTGCGGCAGAAATGTCTCCCATATATACCTCCCAGAAATGCCTCCCACATAATGGCAAGACATTAGTTAGTTGAAGACACCATTATGACTAATCTACTATGATGTGGGAGGTATTTCTGCTGCACTCCCGTATAATTGTTGACCAAATAAAAGGCCTAGGAGCCACTCAAGGTAGATGGCTACTAACAGAGAATTAATTTTGAATGAAAAGTGGAAAATAATTCATCAGCCGCGTAAATATTTTTTAACTCTGTCAAGGCCGGACAATACTGCATTTTTAATGAATTTTGAATGTTTCAAATGTAAAAAAAAAAAACTATTTAAACGCTGTTTTGTAAATGTTTCAAAATAAAGTTAATTTAATTTTTTATTTTTATTTTTTTCAATTTCTCCCAAAAACTATTTTTCGAGATACTGAACTTTCGGGATTTTATAAGTTCTAGATTTCAAATTTCGGGATTTTAAATTTCAATATTTCAATATTTCGAAATTCAGAATATTCAATATTTCGAAATTCAGAATTTTAAGATATTATGTCTCTTTGGGTTTAGTCACTGGATCTAACCAACGTATATATCCACTGGGCCATGTGTCCTGAAGGCGTTGGTTAGATCCTGTGACTAGACCCAAACAGTTGTGAGTTCAATACCAGGCAATAGCAGTGGTGAACCAAAAAAGCTGGAGAGTTGAGTTAAAGGGAGATAACTGAGACATCCGGAAGTGGCATGGCGCGTGGAACTAGAATAATCTACCCAGGTGGACGAAATAAATGGTTCGGTTCACCTGAAGAAGGCCAGGTCATACAATTGTGAATATAGCAATGAAAATGAGTATAACAGTCCGAATAATGCAAATAATGTAAATGGTCATAATACAGAATCGCGGAGATATAGACAGACAAACATCATTGCTGAAAAGAAAAAAGATATAGTTGTAGGTATTGGTAAGTTGTTTTTTAATTGAATGTATGATGACTGAATGACATTACGATTGCTTGGGTCAATGTAATAGATACACCAGCAGTTGTCTTGTCCCGTTTGCCGGAAAGACTTGAGTAAATAACCGTTATTCGCTTGGTTTCGTGAAATTAGATCAATGTATCTTTGTAGTGAGTCGGCAAACTAAAGTTGATAATTCCAAGTATGCAGAAGCTAACGACGGTACTTCATTTTGTTAGTGTTCTTCGAATTCCAAAGAAGTTGATTTATTTATTGGTGAATAAAGAAAAGGCAATTACAGCAACAGCCAGGAAAAAAAATAATGAAACTCTTCAGTGAAATCACACGTAAAGAATGTGGCAGACGTCTGCCTGAGAGATCGATTATAAAAACAGCACATCCGTTAGGTTTATAAACGTGGCCTCGTTACAGAAACAAATACGGTTTTTATCATGTTTCATTCAATGCTGAATGATTCTTTGTTCTTTATTCGTCAATGAAATCTAGGCGAGTTTTTAATGACAGAGACAAAGTAGGTTTTTTTTAACAGAAGTAACTTTTCTTTCTTTTTTTATATTTCATTCTGAGACGTTGAACTGTTAGTATAATTTAACTTATTAGAACTATCTTTCTCATCATAGTGATTATATGTTATTATAGACACGGTGTTTTTACCTTCTATCAGTATGGCTGGTGCTAGCCTCCACCGAATAACTTATTGCAGCTTCTGAGCCTAACATTTTCCACTGATATAAATTGGAACGATTATATCGAATCAAATGCTCGTAAAGTTGGTTCACTGTGCTAGAATTGCCGAGTGGTGACAGTCTGTTTCATATTTGAACGCAATCTACAGACCAAGGTGACTGCGTTCTAGCATGAAACACATTGTCAGCACTCGGTGTTGACCTCAGTATCCATTTTTGTATTCACACAAGTTTTATCCCTGATATTGAACACTTTTATCCATAAATATAGCATATCTTAAAATTGTGTGTGTATATATATATATATATATATATATATATATATATATATATATATATATATATTGTTGGGGCGCACCCACTTTCACAACCACAATAGACTGATCCTATTATTATAAATAGAACAGTAGTTCTAGAGACTGTGAGTAGTGTAGCAGTGTAGTGCAGTGCAGAGTGAGACTTCTGTAGTGATCAGTTACAACTTCCGTTTCTCGACCGGAAGATACCGTTGGACTTTATTACTATTACTTATTGTTACTACTAACCTACGTTCGTTCTACTACTAATCTCTCTGATGTAAATACCTCGCTGAATATACCAGTATTTTTCCCTACGACTGTGTTTGTTCGTTATTACCATATACTCACGTCGAAACACTCAACATCTCAACATATATATATATATATATATATATATATATATATATATATTGGAAACCGTTTTTGTGACACATTTCATCGGTTTGGACTTAATCGAACGATGAAACACGTTTCCAATCTGTCATGCATCTTTTCGTTCAAAACTGTTTTAGTATATTAAAAACAAACAAAATTTATATATCGTTATCCCATATATACAGGGTGCGATGAGTAAATTATCGCCATTTTATATTTTTAATTTCCCGTATGCGTGTTGTTTGTTTTTGATTTTTTGGACTGCACAGTATAGTAGAGTCAGATGGGCACCGTTTGAGAGAAAAAGACCCCCATAACGCAATTCACTTCGCCAGAAATTTGGAAACGGCATTCTGTACTTCTTGGCATTCGCACCGGAAGCTTCAATACGAACAGAGTGTCTGGGTGTCAATTTGAGGACAGTGCAGAGGATTTGGAAAGAGTTGGATGATATATCCAGTCAACATCATGGAGTCTGGAGTGATCACTAGTAATGGTGACGTTATGCTTCCATTCATCTTCCAACTGGGCTGACTCAGCACGGAGGCCTAAATCGAGTGCCTTGAGAAGGCAGTGCTGGGTCAAGACGGTGGCTGCTGGAAGACCCTATATCTGGCAACAGGACTCTGCACCATGCTGCACAAACAGGAGAACCCAGTTATGACTGTCAGAAAATTTCTGCGACCACATCACCCCTTACGTCTGACCATCTACCTCCCCAAACTGCAATCTCCTTGATTATGATGTGTGAGGTGCATTTGAGCGAGAGATCAACAAATCTCCTTGTAACACTAAAGATGAACTGAAGGCAATTATTATGGCAGCATTCACCAACTTAAACAAGGAGACAGTTCAGAAGAGTTGCAGGAGATTCCGAAGTCATCTGGAGGCCGTGGTTGAAGCAAGTGGTGAATTTATTGAATAAATTTATTCTTTAGTATTTTAAGATATTTTTGTGTCCATTCGAATCCATCATTACGTGCTAATACCCTTGGGAAAGATATGAATCCTCTTCTTCTTCCCCCAGCTATGTGTAAATAGCACGACAGTCATGTATTGAAAGATACCTGATCGCTTAAGCGTGTATCACGCATGGTACATTCAAGTAAACGTACACAACTGTATCAAAAAATCAAAAGAAAATAGTTGAATCCGTCAACACAACAATAAAAACAATATTTCCACACGCGATAGTACTTGACCTAATTTTCAGTTGACAATATGAATAAAATAGTGTTTTCTACATTCTTCTAGTTGCTAACGATATTTTGTTTTGTTGTTAATAGTTACTTTGTTTTAATAAATTCATTTCGTTTTTGGCTTGGAAATGCCCACACTGGACGAAACGCGTCGGCTAATAATACAGTTTTCCTATTGTGTTTTGCCTTTATACATATTGTCTTTTTATACTGGTTAAGAAATTTTTCAGACACACACAGACACAGACACACACACACACACACACACACACACACACACACACACACACACACACACATATATATATATATATATATATATATATATATATATATATATATATCGAATCCATTACATTCACTTACGTGCTAATACCCTTGGGAAAGGTGTGAATCCTCTTCTTCTCCCTCCAACTATGGGTAAATAACAAGACAAACTGGGTTCAAAATCCTTGGATGGCAACTAGTCTAGGAGAAGGACAACTCTGAATTCAAAACATGCGGAGGGGCGTTTGGGGACCTTGTGGCACTCAGTGCACCAGGTCTCTGTATTCGTCCCTTCAAAAAGTGTGGATGGTCTTGCAGGAAACCTTCACCACTATAATCAAATCTCATGTGTCGGCGTCGGGCTCTCAGTTTCAAGGAACTGATCTGCTTGACCCTCATACGTCGAATTCGACGGGAGAGTCGATGATGATGATATATATATATATATATATGCAGAAATATAGTCATAAAGTGTGCTATATTTATGGGATAAAGTGCTCAATATCAGAGATAGAGCGTGTGTAAATATAAAAGTGGACATGGAAGTCAGCACTTAGAGGCGACAGTCTGTTTCATGCTAGTGCAATCGTCAGGCGACCTGACGATTGCACTAGCATGAAAACAGACTGTCGCCTCTAAGTGCTGACTTCCATGTCCACTTTTATATATATATATATATATATATATATATATATATATGCACATTGTTTCGTTCGAACTAGTTTTGTTCTGATCTTTTTCACAACAATTCGAGCGCTCTCTTACCCATACGTACTTTGTATGTCTTTCGTATCTCGTTTATTATTGTTTATTTAACTTGCATCGACTGGTTGCCTTCCTATATTTGTCACATCCACCCACCTTCCATTTCAGCACTCGTGTTTTATAGAAACAATTAAACTGCGTAAACTTTCCCCTGTCTGAAAGATTACATTATTCTTTGTAGTTATATTTCCTCTTCGAATTCAGAGGGCAAAATATCTGTGACGAATATCAATACATTATCCTTACATTTTCCTAGCCGCTCTCCCCCAATTAGACGTACTATTAGGTTTGAACTTCAAAGAAATATTATGGTTGAAAATATTTCAAACGACGTCAGATTTTGTATTATTTTTTTATTAACAGCATTAAACCAGTTATTTGGTGGACAAATAAAAAAAGTGTATGATGTTAAATAAATTAATGTTTGGAACAAATTAAAAGCTTCCAGTTTAATGTTTAGGCAAAATAAATGTATTTTCGCATGTTTTAATGTTGCCTGATAAAACCGTGATATAGAAAAAAGTCCGACGTGTTCATATTGTTTTGTTCGTGATTCTCAAAGATATTTACATTAAATAAAAATATTGTTTTTTTTTTCTTTTTTATTTGCCTTTTACGAGAAATCTTTGGCATTCGGTTCTGTATTTCCGAGTCAATATAATTACACTGTCTGCCTATAGGGAGTTTTTAAAAAATCAAAATGAGTTGGACAAAAGTCGAAGAAAACAATATGTTATATAAACCATTTGTTGATATTAAGCATTCCTTATTTGTACCTTGGCTTTCACATTTTAATAAACTTCCACTCTGTAGCCTCTTTCTCGCAGTTGCAACGTCGCAAATCGCTATTTTCATGGCAAATGTTCAGATGGACTTCATTATTTCAATCTACCACTTCAAGCATTTACAACTAGTAGACACTATTTTACTTCCACGGAATCGAATCACCCCCATTTCCTCCGTTTTCCAAATATGAGAAGAAAGTTCCATTGAGACTGCTTTTTTTCAAGAAAATATTTCCCCAAGAATTCTACCTTGAGTGGCTCTTGAGTCAAAATTTAATTTTAAAATTTTTGAGTTTTACAGACTGAGGAATCTAGAAGAAAATACACACTATGCAATTCGCGTTGAGCTTTTATTCATTTCTAATGTTTGGTTGGTATTTATTTCATGTTAATTTCGATTGCTTTTTATTGTAGCCACCCAAATCGCTTTGATAGGATATAAAGATTCAATTTGCATTCCATTTTCCCCAATGAAGATATTTTACCGTGAGAGCTGCAATTACCGCTTGAGATACACTAACCTTAAGGTTGGCAGAAGGTCAGTTCTAATCATATGAGCTTAAGTTTTCCAGAACTAGACGAGTTGCCACATTTAACGTTATCGTTTTGCCTATAAACGATAATTGATTTAGTAGCAATATTATCTTGAGTTTTTATTAAATGAAACATTGTCAACTATTAGTAATTTGCCATCATTATTTTCCCATCGTAATAGTACAGTTATTTTCATTGTAAGAACTCTGTTATTCTATTTAGCTGAGTTTTCGTCTTGCAAATAACTAGAAAATAGCTCTTTTTAATTATATATATATATATATATATATATATATATATATATATAATTTATAAATTATAAATATAAGGAAAATTATGTGCAAGTTCTTACAACGTTTCAGCATTGTTGGCAGACTATCTATTATCACAATGTGGATATTTAATAACAAAGATGACGGAAAGAAAAAGAAAAAGAATATAGATGAATTTGGCGAGATTGCAAATAAATAAATAAATAAAAATAAAATTTTTTTCTAAATTTTGAAATTCCCAGCGTCTATCGTTTGTGCGCATGTCTAGTCGCAAAAAACGTCAACAAAGCCAATTCGATGAAGTCATAACGGATGAAACGCGTTGCAAAAACTTTTTACAATTTGTCATACATCTTTTCTTTCAAAACTGTTCTTGATATATAAAAAAATTATATACCGTTATCTCATTCATATATATATATATATATATATATATATATATATATATATATATATATATATTTATATATTATTAATTCAAACGTTATTTTAGTGGATAGCCGTGTCTGAAATAGACGACCAGCTCAACGCAACGTATAGATATTGTATAACAGTTGTGTACGTCACCAAAAGAGTCCAAGGGATATAAATAAGAGTATAACCATTTTTCTTCGATGGACTGGCAACTTCTAGTGACATATCATAAATGGCAAGTATGTTTGTAATAGAAATAGTGTAGTAAATATCTCTTAAATAGTAACAGACAAATAGACTCTGTCTATATTTCTGAGATGAGGTATTATGTACAGTATTTACATTATTCGGACTATTGTCCTCATCTTTGTCGCCATATTTGTCAAATATGGCGACAAAGATGAGGACAATAGTCCGAATAATGTAAATACAGACAAATAGACTTGTAAACTAAAACGTTTAAAACATATACCTATATTATTATGTCATTCGCAGACAGTACTGTTTCGCTGTATCACTACTCTTCAGTGAGACTAGACAACCGAATGCCCGAACCTAGGATCGAAACCCAACTGATTTGGTGTCAGTCAAAGTTTCTACCACTGAGCTATATTCATTCTATAAAATGAGCAGCTAAATCTAGCGTATTGTTTTTACAAATGTAAACAAATGTCAATCAACCGGAGTGCTCCATTCATTTTACTGAAGAGCATCGCATTAACACAGGTTTTTTGTAGAATTAGATTGTCATTCAACAGTGCTCAATTGAAATATATTTTCAAGAGTTAAATTATGTCAACTATTAACAATAATATCAACTATGAACAAGGGCACAATATCTTGACCGTGTTTTGAAAATGAAAACATTATATAAAAACCTACATACAACAAACTATTTCTTATTTAACAGTTAATATATTTCAACGTTGAAAATGGCTAAATGTATAGCCGAAAGCGCTCGGATAAAAAGAACAATCGGACAGATTTTATATAATTTATCATCTGAAAAGAAAAAAAAATTACTAGATCGCAAGAGAAATTGTATAAAAAAAAATAAATCAAAGCACCTTGTCTGTCGTATTCAATGAAATGTGTTTGTGTGTATATATATATATATATATATATATATATATATATATATATATATATATATATATATATATATATATGGGGGATTTAATAAGCTGATTAATAAAATTTGAGACAACAAAATGATAACAATATTACCGATAAGATTGATGATATTTATTATATATTAGCCTTTTGACTAAATTGAAGCACGAAGAGAAATAATCATTTCACCCCTAACAAGGCAATAAAGCCACTAAGACGCAAGAGGCACGTGGTTACCGAGTGTGAGAGAATATCAGAAAAAGAAAACATTCTTATGGAGAGAGAACAATAAAAGAACAGGAATTAAGGAAGCAGAAGATAACGATTGGCATTTAAATTTCTGAAGATCAAAGTTGACCGGAAAGTAAGAAACCGAAAGGCAGTTCCACAAGAGAGAAATGTAAGAAAATAAACTTTTAGCAAGGGACTTACGATAAGATATAGTCATTTCAATTGTAAAATAATGAGATCTTGCCACCAATCTACTAAATTGCATAAATTCATAATGTGTAGGTACCAAACAGGAAAGCTCGCTAGAACAATTACTATGAAAATGTTTATAGAAAAGGCACAAGGGGGTGGGCACGTTACGGTGGTAGGGAAAGTGACTGAAGCCATATCAGGACCGTGAAAATTCTTTGTATTTTATGAAAAATCTCTAGATGCATGACAGAAGTACCACGACATATATGTCGGCAATATTCAGTACATAGACGAAAGACAGTCTTATAAGCGAGAAATATATGTATATATATATATATATATATGTATATATATATATATATGTGTGTGTGTGTGTGTATTGTAGTGTCCTCCCTCTAAGACAATGTTAGACTCTTCCGCCTACTATGTTTAGTAGGAGAGAAGGAACAGTGAACAGTGAATGGATGGAACGCTGGTTCATACGACACACACTCACTAATCGTGTCATACTCTTCTGGTGTACTTACTGTTAAATATACGATATATCTGCAAACCTAGTTTTTGTTATTACTTAATAATTTACTTGGTCACAACAATATATATATATATATATATATATATATATATATATATATATATATATATATATACCCAGTCTCTCCTACCTCGATAATATGATTCCAGTAACGGTGCCTTCTTCTTCTCCCCATACCTCCCAATAAGTTCCCTATAACATACTCTCTCTCTTTCTTTCTCCAAATAAACAGTACACTACAAACTGATACCATAAAGAGTTTGAAAAATCTTGCGAATTTTAAAATTAAAATTCGTAGGTGAAAATGGTCATTTACTAAAAGTATCTTAATTCCAATTGTAAAGAAAATTTGTTTTGTTTAATGTTTGATTTGGTTTTGAATTTTCAAAAAACTCTTTATTTCGCAATCAACACCGTCACTTGATAAGACATCAGAAGTGTTGAAACAAAATGGCTATTTTGTAGTGATATTATAACATGCTTATTTTATCATTTTTGAATAAATATATATATTATTATTTAAACGTTATTTTTACTGGATACGCACATTTGAGTATATGTTCCGTTTATTTATTAAACAGTAAATTTATTTATTTTCGTTTACTGGCCGAAAAAGAAATCTAATTAAAGAAAAGAACGCACTCTCCAGCAGGATTCGAACTTGAGTCCATCTGGGCAGGAGAAACCGTCTATAAATCCAGCATGCTTTAGACATCTCGGCCTCGAAGTGCGTCGATGATCAAGCAAAGCTGAATAGTGCCTTATAACCATATATATATACATATATCTATGTGTATGTGTGTGTCTGGGTGTATATATTTATGTGTGCGTGTGTGGGCGATATTACAGAATAGCGTAGGAGATGATCAGATCACCAAACAAAATCCCGTGAAAAACAGAAAAGAATAAACGAAGACGGTAATGTTAACGTATTATTGTGATCAATCTGACTGAATTGTGCAAATTTATCGTTTGGAAAAGAAAGCCAAGTCTTGATTTATTCTTCTCGCTGCTATTTTTATGTGGCATGCGTAGTTTGAAGCTCATTGATCGTTGTATCGATTCAAGTTCGTGTTTCGTATCGAGTCACTCCGTCTCTCATCATCAGTTGACTCAGTCTACCAATGTTTATCGGCTAAGCGGACAAAGTTGGCGTTAAAAATAGAATTGCTTGAGGACACCTGATATTTTTGTTTCATCTTCATAGTATATTTTTTGTAATGTCTAAAACAGACTGCGTTAAAGGTCACTACTAATGCGACCAAAGTCTGACACCAAGAAGGGAATTATCATGTACTGAGACGACGCACACACACACACACACACACACACACACACACACACATATATATATATATATATATATATATATATATATATATATATATATATAGATAGATAGATAGATAGATAGATAGATAGATATTAATATATATTTGGCCAGCAACCACTCTTTTAAACTTTTTTCGTTGAATATGATCGACAAGGAAAATTTTATTTAGTTTTTCCAGCATTCTTACATTTTTCCATTTTGAGGTTGTAAGGCAGTTCAAAAATTGTCTGTATTGCCCCAAGCGCTATCGTCCACTTCGTTAGCCATTTTCAACGGGGTTTATTTGTTAAACAGTGAAACATGAAGAGAATTTGACACCTAAACAAACCTCCTATATCTGACCTGGTCCTATATATTCCAAGATTCTCGTCAAAATCCAAAAGAAGTGTATGTAATGTAATCGGATAGCGTTGAAGCATAAAACTGACTGCTGCCATTTGGTGTCCTCAGTGTCCTTTTATATATATATATATATATATATATATATATGTATATATATATATTAGGAGATCAACTGATCAACCTACCTTGGTCCCAACCTTTCGATATCTTCAGACGATTCGGGGGAAATTTCCAGACCAGGAAAACCATTTGAATGAGAGTTATGAATGAAGCGTCGGATTAGCATTTACTTAAATATTTGTGCCTATATAAATAACGTATAACAATAAAATATATTAGAATAATTCCCGGATTTAGTCCGTTTCATAATATATGACGTCATTTGTTTACGTTAATATACGCTTCGAGCAGATATGAACGTTCGAGGGAAATCATGGGAAATTTGTAGCTTAAAAGCAGTAAATCGACCTTGACAAGCAGACACTTCCTCTGTAGCTAAACTGGTATAGCACGTCAGGCTATATGATGGCTCTGTGCAGGATACAGGTTCGATTCCTGTCGGAGGACGCATATTTTCTATGAAATTTCTCAGACATTCAGGTTGGTAAATGTTGTTAATACTGCTTATTATAAACAGATCACTTACTTAAAGATTTGTGTCTATATTAATAACGTAAAACAATAAAATATATTAAAATAATTGTTGGACTTAGTCCATTTCATAATGTAGTGATTTTCCAAGCGTAGCTCAGATGTGGCACAAGGCCGAAAGTATGGTGCACCCAGTGAGGATTTCATAATGTATATATTTATATATTATCAAATGTTCTGTCCTCCGGCCTTCATTAGGTTCTTGTCGATCGGGGTAAACTTCTGCGAATTTCAAAATGAATCCTTTATTTAATTATCTATCAATATTAGAAAGAGCTATGACATTTAGTGAAAAACTGTTTTAATAAAAAAAATTTCTGAAAAACTGTTTTAATAAAGAGATTTTAAAAAAAAACTGTTTTAATAAAAAGATTTTTTAAAAACTGTTTTAATAAAATGATTTTTCTGAAAAACTGTTTTAATAAAAAGATTTTTCTGAAAAACTGTTTTAATAAAAAGATGTTATCTAAATTTCGACCGACAGCAAAGGTTAACTGTTCGGTCATTGAATGTATGGAAACGGTTATTCATACCATTTCCCAAGAAATATTGTTTAACGAAATTGGTGCAAACTGATAATAATAATAATTTTTTTCTGAAAAATAGCTATCAACTGCTAAATAAATAAATCACGTTCTAAAAATAAATAATTCTTGCATTTATTAAAATAAATCAGTTTTGTATTCTATTTCTAAATTGCAAAGAAGCAATTAACTTGGTTTCTGCTTTTAAAAATAAATCTAATCGTTTTATCTTCTAAAGCTGATAATTCTCACACCGAGTGGATTCAATGGGTTGTAAAAATTACCGAGAGCGATTTTTCACGAAGAGCGGAAATCTTCCTTAAGCTATTGAGTTTCACTCAAATCGATTTGTTGGCTTTCAACCTGTTTGCTATAGTGGTACACACGCACACACACATATAAACACACACACACACACACACACACACACACACACACACACACACACACACACATATATATATATATATATATATATCAGAATGATGTCAGTCTGCACTAATTTGCCTCGGTTTATCAATAAAAACAAGAAAAGATCGACTTTGAACACCTGAAGGTTTTAAATACATTTTTAAAACTGGGTTTGCTTAAAACGTTCATTGGGTTTATTACGTAAACATAAAGGATATTTTTAAAACATTTTCGGTATTCATTTTATTGAACAACTTATTCATAGTTTTAATTCAATGTTTTTGTAAACCAATGTTGAAACGTTCGGTCATTCACAGAATAAACCGTTCTTAAATCTTTTCTACAATCACTGCTAACATATAAACAGTTTTTTCGCGGTTAGTCATATTTTTACCTTTCTTAAAACAGAAAAAGAATAATATGCCGAATATGTATTCATTTTCTTGCGTCTTGAAAGGTAAAATCTGCTATTTTTTTAATTAATGCATATCAATTAATTTTAATTAATCAAATTAATTCAAATTTTCATTAACTACTACAGGTTGATTTGCTAGCTTCAAAATACAGCCAAAAATTATGAAATACAATTGAAAGTGATAAAATCCAATCAAAAGCGATCTTTCGAATGAAATTAGTTAAAACTAATCGCTCCTAATGCCATACAAGAACAAACAGTAGATTTTTAGGCTACCCAATTTTTTTGTACGAAACATTTTACAGCTACAATAATATTATAGAGTATGAATTCATTTTACTAACAAAATCATAATCTAAAATTTTCAATAAGTAAAATTAAACATTTTTTATTTCTAAAGACAAAATGTGTTTATTTTAATTTTGTTCGTGTAAATCAGATAGAGCGCCCATGAACACAACTTTGAGTGGGAATTTAACAGATTCCTTGAAAAAATACAAGTTAGATTGTGAAAACAAGTACACTTTATTGACGATAATTCTCCGTTTCATTAATGAATGACATAAAAATATACATAAATGATTTGTGTCTTGTGACACGCTTTCGAAACCCAGAACATATTTTTAGATTGTAAACATTTTTTTGAGATAATAATAATTTACTGTTGCAAGTCCTGCTTATTAACCCATAGCAGGGTTGAAAAGAGGCGGATTCATACCGTCCCCAAGGTAAGTGAATACAACGCACCTGACAGGAACTGGATCGCCTTTTTCCAACTCCGAACCGTAATCCATTCATGCTTAGAGAACCTAGTTTTCCAAAGCGGTCACCCATCTAGGTACTGACTAGATTCGACATTGCTTAACTTCGTGATTTTACGGGAACCGTTGTTTCAATGTGATATGGCTGTAAGCAGAAAGCTACTTTACTAATCATGCACACTTCACTTCCACTTGCTAAATATAAAAAAAAAAACTTTTGTAGGGCGTTCAAACATGCTTTGCTACCAACGGAGAGTTAAATAGACTTTGAGAACTGATTTTTTTTAAAGAATCAGCAGCAAACTCATAATCAGTTGTTCAACTATGAATGGTGCTAGTCAAGCAGTCAGTCAGTTTAGTGCCATACGTGATAAGATGATTGGGCGATCATGTCTCTTTCGCTTCATGACTGACTAGGCAGAAGATTTTCCTGTAGTAGGTTGCCCTTTCTTTCTTCTGTAGACTGGTTGCCAAGGAAGGCGATAGGACCCAGTCTGTCCTGCTATTTAACCCATATCTGGTGGCAAGAGATGGATTCCTACCTTTCCCAAGGGTAGATGTGCGTAAGTGAATGTAACGAACCCAACTGGAATTCAAACGCCGCTCTTCGATTTCTCATTTCGAGCCGATATCCATCACACTAGGAATCAGAAAATCTTTCACGTTTCTATTTACAGACACCTGATTTTTTAAAATGAAAATTAATTGCTTATGGTCGAGAAATAAGAATTGTCTTTTTAGACTTGCTGTAGACTCCCCTCTGTACTAGAGAGACATCGGTTCACCAGACTGAGCGTTATTGCTATAGTTTCTGTAGCAAACAGACTTTTTAGAGGATGGTAGCTCCACTTCCAACCAGTTCTGAATTCAGAATTTTCCTTCTCCTAGGCTAGAACTCTAGCGATGGTGGGACATATGAATTTATACCTTTCGAGGTGCCCTTGTGGAAATAGGATGCAACAGTCTTGAACACGGCTTCTACATTGAGAAGATGTGGATTTTTTTTAAAATGGTAATTAAAACATAATGTAAAAGCTTTTCTGTTTGCTAATTTACGAAACTGTTTACATTAGAAACAGCGTCGTAGAATTTATCGTTCCTCTAATTCAACTTTGAGACCCTATAACCACTACGCTAAACATTGCCTTTATCTACGATATCATCTAGTTACGTACCTCCGTGTTTGGCACCTGAGTTGGATTATAAGATCTCTCTGCTTTTAGAGGTAAACTCGGGTTTATTCCGTAACGCACTTGACCGTATCATAGACTAAATCAATAGAATTATATGAAAGTGCTTTAAGGAAATGTGATTTACCATACGATTTTATTGCGTTGTAAGTGAAAACAACGCCCTCTGTGTAAAAATAAAGTTAGTGAAATTATTCAAACAAAGCGTCCCGTCCAGTGTAAGCATGTTACATGATTTCCGCATTAGCTGGTAACAGTTATCATTTTGAAAGCGATGTAGTCTGCCAACAATGAGCTACCAGTAAGGGTCAATATTGATCCTCTTCACCCAGATTAGGTCGATAACTGGTTTAGAGCCTCCTCCAATGTCAATTTAGTTGTCGACTTCTTTCTTCTTGGCTGCGTATCAATTCACTGGGAAGACACTGACCTCAAGCCATATTTCGATGTTGAACCAATGTAGGCTACGCAGTCAAACGTTAACCTGATCACAGACGTTAAGCAACGTCGAACCTAATCAGTATTTGAATAGGTGACCTATCAAGAAAAAGCAGGTAATCGTGGCTTAGTTCCGGGATAATGGCACACCTAGATGGGATGTAAGTGGTGAAATATTTTTTTTTGGGGGGGGGGCATTTAGTTGAATTAGCATATTGAAAAAATCGTTAGAAACAAAGAAAAGAGTGCTAAACAACTACATGATATCTGTCCTCTTATATGGCAGTAAATGCTAGACAATATCCTCAAAGATGAAGAAGAGACTTGAAGCAACGGAAATGTTGTTCTACAGAAGGATACTGAGGATACCATTGACCGAATATGTGAGCAACGAAGATTTAGAGAAAATGGAACCGAATAGGAAACTAATATTTAACAGTTTAAGTTTCTAGAGTACATAATGAGAAGTGAGGGCTTGGAAAATCTGATACACACAGAACAGCTTGGAGGCCAGAGTGACAGAGGAAAATAATGCATAATATACATAGTGTACTTCAGTAAATGGATGGCGGAACAAGGTTGACGACAAATAACAAAAAGACAAAATTTATTACGAGCTATGAAGAACAGGAAGTTGTGGAGAGCCATGATCACCTATGGCCTGAAGGGACACGGCACATAAAGAAGAATCAGCATGTTGTTGTAATGAAGTAGACGCTGTGCAGTTCTGGAATCTTTTTTAGGGTCCGGAAAATTTCTAAGACCACACCGAGCGGCAACTTAACAAGATACGTCGATATTCCAGTGCTAGAAGTTTTACAAATTAGCAAACAGAAAACTGTTTACATTAACATTTAATTACCATTTTTCAAAAATGTGCATCTCTTCAATGTAACTGAACCTTGCTTAGCTGTGACGGTCTCTGTGGCCGAGCTATCTGAAGCAAGCCGGCTTAGACGGTCTTTTCTGCAGGTTCGGGTTGAGAGCACATTTGTATTTAGTAGGTCTCTCGAAATCACAGGCCGATAGACGTAATTCACACTGTTAAATAGAGAAGAAAAAACATGGCGTTTATTCAAACACGTTTATCTACTAAGATAGCGTTTAGAGCAATGTGAAATAATGTCGGATTAGAAATAAAATCTATTAATTCTTTAGGAATGATTCTGTGTGCAATTATGGAACATGCAACAAAAGAAAATTGCAAACAGATCTCAAGCAATCTAACCTCAAGCGGTCAATATTTCTTGTGTCGCGCATCATCGACCTCAGTCATCAGGAAACGATGGAAATGCTCATTGCACAAAGTGGGACATTTCTACGATAATCTACTTTGATTCTTGATGTTTGACAGACTGGACAATATTCAGTTTGAATAAAGTTACTTTTACAAGCCCAATGCTGCGTTTTTATTTGCAAATTGATTGTTTTCCTTATTATTAAACTAAATTAACCCAGCTTATTTTAAAAAGGAACCAAATAGTAGAAAGTCGCAAAAATTTCGCAACATTGGCCCTTCAAAAATAATCCAATGTGGTAAGCCGGTTAGGTCGATGACTTGATTGTAAAGAGCAACGCACCAAATGATTTCTCTGTTTAATTCTTATTCTTTGGACAACTGTTACAGTTCAGAAGGAAACTGAAATAAAATTAAAAAAATACTCCTTGGTATGTTATATTTTTGAAAAGAAAAATATTTCAACCGCAATAATTTTACAAAAAAAACAATCGAAAATAAATAAAAGAATCAAGACCTCGAACAAGAAAAACAAACAATTGACAACAAACAAAAAGCAATAATGATAATAATAATAATAATAATAATAATAATAATAATAATAATAAGAAGAAGAAGAAGAAGAAGAAGAAGAAGAAGAAATAATACACAGGCAACAAACAAAAAAGCAAGCAAAACAACAACAAAAAATAGATAATCGACAAGAAGAAAAGTAAATAAACAATCGACAACAAACAAAAAATCAAGACGAAGAAGAAGAAGAAATAGACAAACGACAGCAAACAAAAATGAACAAAAAGAAATATACGATCGACAGGAAACAAACGAAAAAGCAGAAGAAAAAGAAGAAATAGACAACCGACAACAAACACAGAAGAAGAAGAAGAAGAAGAAGAAGAAGAAGAAGAAGAAGAAGAAGAAGAAGAAGAAGAAGCTAGACTTGTTCTCAAATCTCACGAGAATCCAGCACCATCTTATCTATTTCAGTCATCAAAACTGATTGGATTTGTCAGGCGAATATGTTTTGAAATATATAATTGATCCATTCCTTCATCGATCCATTGATCAGCTATCTAGCCATCTAAACATACCAATATGACACTAAAATGTCAATAGAATACTTTTTCCAATCGTAGTATTTGCAAGAATAGTTTGTATAAAACGGCGTAATGCAGCTGAATAATTCTCAGCCCAACGCATTTCTTAAAATTAACAAACATCAGATTTTTGGTGGGAGGGGCTTCGACCAATAAGTCTTGTCTATTCAATCTTTTAGTACATTTTTCCAATTGGCGTATAAAATGTCCAGATCAAATTTATATTAGAAACTATTCAAAGTTCAAGCCATTTCGATCAATACAATTCATTATCACGAACGTTAATGTTAAACTTCAAAACAGTTTTAATCATTTTTATTCTAGAAATTTTAGGAATGTTGTTACTTTAGTCGCTTTCAACTTTTGACACCAGACAAACTGTTTTTTACTGTAAAATATACGTTCTTTATATGTAGATACGAACCGTTCGAAACATGGCATCAGTTGCATTTGATGCCGCCCGCGCATTTAAATGAAAACGTTAGTCGATTTATTTTTAACTTGCCTTAACTTGTTCTGTTTCTCTGAATCCTGATTTTTTGTTGTCTTTTCTCCTCACTAAAGCCTTCTCATTCTCTTTCACTCCCAGTACCCCACCCGGCGTCCTAGTGATATTATCGCCTTGCTTTGGGTGAAATGATACATATAGATATATGTTTATTATGTTTGATCATGAGCCGTTCTAAACACCTGGGTTTCTTTGTTTTAATGTAGATGGCCTCCAATATCTGAAGGTTCTTTTTACTGTGTGCGAGCAAAGCAACCCACATTGAACAAAATTACATTTCCAACTAGTCACAACACATTACATTGCCTCTAGACATATTGTTCTGTTGTTAATATTTCGGTCTCTTAGGTGTATCAACGTCATAGAACCGCATCATGAATTTACGACCTGCGTCTGCTATTCCGCGACCGTTATCCTCGCATAGCAATCTTCTATGTCAACAGAATATCTTTCTTTAAATATCCGCATAAGCACTCTGAAGACTGTTCATGTGAGCCGAAAGCTTAGATCAAGAAACAGCATAATAAAAATATCCAAATATTGGGCAATTTTTGTCTTTATTTTCATCCGAAATTAAAGCAAATATACGGAATTAGAACGACTCATGATCAAACATAATAGACATGCATCGTCTGTTATATTTAACACACACACACACACACACACACACACACACACACACACACACACACACACACACACATATATATATATATATATATATACATATATATATATGGGGTTGCAATAAACTTACTATATAGTTACTTATAATAAGAAGTAAATCATTGAAGCAGGTGGTTTGCCGTTCGAGCAGTATCGGTAATTAATTTACTATTGTTTACCATAGCATTTTATTGTTATTAAGCAGAAATCAACAAAATCATTTTAATAATAAATTTCTGGACTGCTGATTAACTGCTTTGTCGTAATTGTATTTGTCACTAACTGTATAGTGATTTTATTGGCACCCTGTACACACGCACACACACTCACACACACACACACACACACACACACACACGCATATGTGTGTGTGTGTGTGTGTGTGTGTGTGTATGTATGTATATGTGCGCTAAAAATATAGTTTTATGTTAATGGCTAAAGTGATCAATATTAGGAATAGAGCTTATGTGAATATAAAAGTGGACATTGAGGTTAACACCCAGCGACGACAATCTGTTTCATACTGAAACACAATCTTCAGGCCATGCGTGTATTGGTTCTACTATTTATATATATGCCAGTCAATGCTGCGTTATGGATAGGTCTATTGTATTGTTCTCACGGTTATTGGATGCGCGGTAACGGTTTGGTTTCAAATTTTAGATGCCATATATATTTGGATAGTGTCGTGCTGTTTGTGTATTTTCTGTCGGAGAATGAGAGGTCGTGGTTGTGTTTTCTTTTCTTGAATGGTCCCTCAGTGGCACCGATGTAGTACATTGTGCTGTTGTTTGCACTTACCTTGGCTTTAAATATTATATTCGTTTGTTGGCAGTTCCCTTGGAGTGGACATGTTGTTTCATTTCTGCAGTTGCATTGAGGGTCCTTGGCTGCGTTATTGTAGGTTGTTACTTTTTTGTTGTGGCTTTTTATTATTTGTGTTATATTTTTGTGCAGCTGCAATTAATTTTTACGTTACTATATATATATATATATATATATATATATATATATATATGAAAAATAAATAAATGCAAACAGTCAGATAGTAAGTACTTCTTTTATCGATTTGTACCTGTCTGGTAAGTTCTCGTTTTAATCTGGATCATCAGTACTTTTGTAGATTGGACGGATTTGTTTATGAAAGGTAAAATCCCAAAGGAGTCCGCTTGCAAATACACCGTCATTCACATCTAAATTAAACAACGTATACAATCCGTCATGCACCGTATAACCCAATAGCAATTAAAAAACGTTGAAACTAAGACTTTTTTTATTTCCCTAAATGCTGCAAGTAAATTTGGCTTTGTAATTTTTCAATGAAGGCCCATTTCTTTTTACAGTGTATTTGTCCGAAGGTTTTAATGTAACCATCGAAAAATGTTGCGCTTACATTTCATTTAAATTATAAGAAACAGATATACCTCATGTTTAGATACACACAGATCTCCTTTTTATATTTACTAAGCTTTGTCTGTTAACAAAGAATTATACACTGACGTGCCAAAAGTTAAAGAAGAACAGTATGCAATGATAAATTTTAGGTGCTGCTTAACGTCATGCAAATTTCCATATCGGTTGTACTTTCCTGAATACCATCGAGGATTCTCGTGGCAAGGTCATGTGAATTATTATTAGACGAACGGGGCATAATAATGCTTGACACATAGATTAGACATTCTGTTTCTGAAACTGTGGTGACATCTGACATCCTTCCATCTATCTGGAATACCTAATGGAAGGCATTACTGTCCACTGTGAAAAACGCAACGGCTAACCACGGTAGTAAGAGGATCCTGGAAAAGGACGGAAAAATAAAAGCAAATACACTGTAGTTACTGAAATTTTATCTTTTACTTAAAAAAATACAATTTTTAAAGAAATGCAGGATGATCCCAAACTTTTGCCTATAGTGTATATAAATTCGGCTTTACAAAACAGAGTTGCTTACCCAGTACACATGACGTATATAGTGTGAAGATATATAAATAAAAATTAATTGCTTAGAAAGTTGTCTGCTTGCATTTTGGATACGAAAATATAATTAGCATATATGGACTGTGAAAAATCTTAAAGAGAGATGAGTTTTCCTTCATAAGAACTTTTACGTGAAGTCCTTAATATCTGGCTGATTTAAAAGCACGCCGGGCGATACAATGTGGAGTGGGGAACAGATACGAATTCTACCAACGGTTATATTCGCTTTATTAAAGACTCTGGAAAAAAACAGCTTAGCAGACTACAATCATATTGTTTAAAAAACAGAGATGTCTACTTAAATACGTGTAGCCACTAAATATAACGTACATAATGTTAATATATATATATATATATATATATATATATATATATATATATATATATATATATATATATATACATACATGCTGAAAAGCAAAAAGCAAATGCGGTTACATTGATTACATGTAATAGACTCCTTCGATCCGCGTGTGTCAGAGGGTTGACGCCTCTCATATATCTGCCTGCACGTTTTTGTTGCGCATATTCTATCTGGCTGTTGTCAAAATTCTCGACACCAATAGCAATCAGATTTTTCCATGCTTGCCGATCTGAACAACTTCTTCCCAGTGTCTAGATTTATGTGTATCATCGCGGAGTCAACTACCAATGATACTCCTGATCATACATGGACAATCTGCCATAAAGTGTGTCGATCAGCCAGCGGACTCACACGGCATTTCCACGGCCAGCATTTAGAAAGAATGTTCTTTCCACATTGCTGGCATGTCATAGTGCATTTCAGCGTTTAATTGGAGAAAATTTACCATGAGGAAATTTGGGTTCCTCATGAGCTTCCTGCTTAAGAACTGCACAAAACGTTTCACCATCTACAGCAGTCTTTTAAACAGAAACACCAGCCTTTCATTTTTGCATTGCATTGTTACAGGTGATGACAAATGGGTTTTGCATATCAACTGAAGACGAAAAATTCATGGTTATCACAAAATGAGAATGAGTCAATGCCAAAACCAAGACCCCCACCATAGAAGCCCTTGCTTTGTTACTGGTATAATATGAAAGATGTCGTCCATTACGATCTAGATAACATGGAAGGACCATCATTGCAGACGTTAATTTAAAGCAACTTTGTCAGGTAAATGACGCATTATGTCGAAAATTCCCTTCTTTGGAAAACAGAAAATATGTTATTCTCCAGCATGACAATGCAAGGGTAAAATCTTTAAAACAAACCCAAGGAAGAATAATAGACCGTTAGGATAGGAGATTCTTCTACATCCTCCATATTTATCAGATATAGTAACTAAAGATATTAATATTTACACTATTTATATTCAGACTATTGTCCTCATCTTTGTCGTTTTTATCACAACGTTTCGGTCGTAGTGTCCGCCGGCCTTCCTCAGGTGTATATCAATCTGGATAATCTACAGGGAATTCCGAACTTTTACATAATCTACGACTGTTCTCGTTGCCATTGCTCTCGGGATATCGTCCAGTTCTTATTTTATTTAGCATTGTTCAGTCATTGCTCGCCCTTTTCCACTGAGTGCAAGTACACACTGCCATTGAATCACTATGTCACCAAATACACAAACCAACGCTTTTACCCAATAAGCCATTTTCCTGTAGAATAATTGCTTGAGCTCAACACAGATGAAGACAATAGTCCAAATAAAAATAGTGTAAATAATGATAACTCCTCATCTAAAAAATTCAGACAAAAATTAAAGATTTTCATTTCTTTCGATCGTTTGAACTTGTCATAAGTGGCAGATCATGCAGAAGCGAATCAGTTGAAAAATGTCTTTCAAATTTTTTTCAAGGAAAACCCAGATTTCTGTAAACGAGGATTTGAAAATTTGCTTTCTTGTTGGTATGCAGTCATTGAAAATGAAGATGATTATATGTTTGATAAAAAATATTTAATCTTTTTTCATATTCTTTCTGGTAAAATGTAATTAGTCTTCGAACATCCTAGTATAAAATTAACCTTGAAATCCTATCCTGACACGAACGTACAATGAAATGTAAACGGACAAGTGACGCATCCATATACGTCACTTGCCTCACGATTTAGATAAGTAACCACTAACACTGATTCTAGGTAATGGGTTGTATATGAGACAAGTTTAATCGCTTGAATTGGTACATTTTAGGGATCAGGCTCTTGCAACTTGAAAATGAGTGAATATTAAGGGAACCTGTAGCTGTTAATTTTTTTATTCATTCAATGGCTGACTTATAATCAGATCAGATCAAAAGCATTTGCAGTTCACAATAAAAAAGGGGAGAAATTAAAGAATAAAATGGAAATAATAGGTCAGATGTGAAATGTTAATAGCTTGAAAATTTTGAAATTTACTGTTATATCCGCCATTTCTTTCTCGTCAGTGATAGCAGGAGCAGACTATTTCTTCTTTTGACAATAAATTATTATCACTTTCACATCACAATATATTAATTTCAGTTGACTGCACTTTTTATAGAAAAAATTTATTTTTATTGGCTTTCAGACCTCGCCATTATTGTTTCGAATTCTATGCTTCTGATTTGGACGACGAACGACAATGTTTCGATAGAGTAATTAGACGCATTTGTAACCTGATAAAGTTGTCTGTCAAAGAATAAAAGTGACCTTTGCTAATTGTTTTAATTTTCATCTACTGATAGAACGTTTATCTTTTAATTCATAAATTCTTTTTCTTGAGAAAAGAAGATGGCTATACGAGTGGCATGACAGTTGACACCGGAAATGTGGAGTTCACATATGCACTAATATTCTTGGACAAGAATCCGTCTTCCTTTTGTTAGGAGTAAAATAGTAGAGTATGCGAGGCTCGCATTCCTTGAGTGGCAGATTGTCTAAGATAAAACTTTGAATTAAAATTATGTCATTCTGATGCATTATCCTTAAGCACTGACATTATTCTGGAGGTTAAATACGTTGACAACAAAACAAGAAGAGACCTGTTCGAGGATTTCATGCTCCAGTTCCCTGTTTTCAGATGTTCCAAAGAGCGTGACTGGTTCTACACAGGCTATCATCAAAATCAAATCAGATGTGTAGGTAACCTCACGGTTTAGTTCAAAATTGAAATGCTGGGCGCTCATATCACATGAGTTTCACCCAACTCATGCTCTAAACACACACACACACACACACACACACACACACACACACACACACACATATATATATATATAGATAGATAGATAGATAGATAGATAGTGTTCACAGGTCGTTAGAATCAACTGACGTGTTGGAGCTTGAATTTCATATTTACCTGTGTAATTCTTCCTGATTTAATAGTCGATTTAGTTTCGATAAACCAAAGCAGACGTTGTGCCTTTTCTTGCGGAGTAGTCATTGTCATCCTATTTTTTGGTTATTCCTGGTAATTGCTTAATTGTCGTCTGAAGCATAAAAACAGCATCACATGTGACCTGAAGCATAAAACCAGAACACTAATAAAACTATTAATATCACTAAAAGAACTTTAATAATAACTTTAAGTTTAATATGAAATTTATCATATATATATATATATATATCATTTGGACAGGATTTTTTTACACACTCCATATTCAGAAAAGAAAATACTTGTACAAACACACACACATATACAAATACTTGTACAAATGCAAGAAAAATTTGCTAATATATATATATATATATATATATATATATATATATATATATATATGTATATGTATATGCATATATGTGTGTGTATATATATATATATATATATATATATATATATATATATATATTATCAATTAAAACATTCTTTTGGCGGATACTCGTATTTGAATAGACACTCCGTTAATTTATTAAACAGTATATTTCTGGGCAGAGGGAATCGTTGTTATATCCGATGCGTTAATAAGTAAACGGATCCTCTGCTCAGATACGAGTATCACTGAAACGTTTAAAGTGATAAAATCTGTCGGATAAATAATAAAAAAAGTACATTACTTCTTTAATATATATATATATATATATATATATATATATATATATATATATATATATATATATATATATATATAGTAAAAGTAACAAGTCCGTTGATATATAATCCAAGGGGAACGTAGTAATACATTATGTTAAAACTGATCCATAAAAGGAGCTAAATATATTTATTATTACAGAGTAAATAATTAATAGACAATAAAATCCAAAATCACCTTAGATGGGGAATAGCCTATTTCGGGAGGCGAAGATATCGGTCGTCTATCTTATCAACCCCGGTATGGACTGAGTAAATGTCAGAAATAGAATAACTGTGAAAACTAAAAATTAAAAGTCGAAAAGCTAATACAGAATTTATCCATTTCAATGTTTCAGTCAGACGAAAGGCACGAGGTGGGAGTCAGGGGAGGGTGGAAGGTATTTGTTTTAAAAGGAAGAAGTTTTATAAAATTAAACCATGAATATTAACCGTACGGCATTAATTTGAGGTTATATGAAGAATGAAAGGGTGGAAGGTATTTGTTTTAAAAGGAAGAAGTTTTATAAAATTAAACCATGAATATTAACCGTACGGCATTAATTTGAGGTTATATGAAGAATGAAATATGAATTTAAAATTAAAAGAAGAATAAAAAGGGGTTTAAAAATAACTTTAAAATATATAGATAAAAAGATGTAAGGGATTAATGGAAAGAGAGTTGGAGAGATTTTAGAGTAGGGGGAAGTTTATAAATTATAATTAATATAGGTAAAGTGGTTATAGAGGAGGCGAAATCTAGAAATTAGAATTAGTTATTCATTCGGCATTTGAAGAGTTAGAGGCGAGTGAATATTATGGAAATATAGTATCTAATTATGTTACATATAAAACATTTTTTATGTTTATACGTTCTTTTTATAAATACAAATATTCAAGTAATTGCTTTGTTTATAATAAATAGTATTAACGACATTTACCGGCCTGAATGTCCGAGAAATTTTCATAGAAAATATGCGTCCTCCGACAGGAATCGAACCTGTATCCTATACGGAACCGTCATATAGCCTGACGTGCTTTTACCGATTGAGACACAGAGGAGCGTTTCGGTTAGCAAGGTTTTATATATATATATATATATATATATATATAACTTAATTAGATACTATATATATATATATATATATATATATATATATATATATATATATATATATATATATATATATATATATATATATATATATATATATATATATATATATATATATATATAACTTAATTAGATACTATATATATATATATATATATATATATATATATATATATATATATATATATATATATATATATATATTCAGATAGAGAGAGTTCTGAAGTACAACCTAGAACCAATTTTGCTATTAAAAACAAAGCGAGAATATATAAAATTTCAAAGATATCCTAAAGGTTTCTTATAATTTGCATCAGAAAGAGGTAGCTGTAATTGCTAGAGCCCGTAATGAGGAAAGAGGGTTTCGAAAATTTGACACTCACAGGACGTACTGAAGGCAAGTGGGACAGGGGAAAGTAGAGAATAACCCACTCAGCGAACTTGTGTAACTGCTTGGCAGAACAGGGATTATGAAAGACAGTAAAAAGGCAAACTATCAAGGGCTACAGAGTCCATAATCGCCCACGACCTGAAGGGACACGGCACATAGAAGAAGAACGATGAGCTATTGAACATACGCGAATCCGAGCAGTCTTGAATTGTTAATTACCATTTTTATAGCTCGACGCGGTATAATGGTTAACAAGCTTGTTTCGGTAGATTAGTTGCGAGTGAGTTCGATCCTCACTGTGCGCGTCACTCTTTCGGCTTTGCGCCACATCTAATCTACGCTTAGAAATGCACCGTACATATATCCTTTGTTTGCATCTTTTTATTAAAATTTGGCGCGAACATTCATTTAATACTTTATTACTTCTCTAGTTCTTTACTCTTTCCCCACCCCCAAATATGTTGCATTAGCATTTCACTCTACCACCAGATTCCTGTGAATATCTCTCTCCAACCAGTTCAATCAGCTCAATCTTCTTTTTATCCTTGTTTTCCTTATATGTTTCTTTTAATGCTTTATCCAAACCTGACAACTGACATTAGACATTTATTTTAAACTATATTTTGTTCAGGCCCAAATTAATGACCATCTGTTTAATGAACTTTGCTCACCTTCAAACTATAACCTTTTGAACTCTACGACTGAAAATGCTATAATTTTTTTCCCCCCCATTCTCATCTCGTCGGGGCGTGACTGATCATGTCATCGATTTATTTTATGCTTTAATTTATTAACTTTAGCCAATAATTTACCTTTGGCAAATACATTATTAAAGTGACTCTTTTTTTTATTGATATCCTGATCAAAGGAAGATCTTCATCGAGAATCGAATTTCAATCAATATAGCCTCACGTAGCTCAAATCAAATGGTGTGATACATATTCACACTTTTGCAGTTATAGAGACTCTACAGTAATCAGTTGGTTATGGCTTCAACTCATGAGCAGGCATCTATCCCTCTCTATCTAAAATGTTTTATACACTTACACGGTCTTCATTCAGTTCATGATTCTATAAAAATATTGGATATTTTATAAGATGCAGGAATGATTGTCTTAATTTTTGTCGGAATGTTTTCAGATTGAAAATTATCATTATTACATGTTTTGCTAATCAGATAAGCACCTTCATCGTGGTTGTTATACTAGCAAGGTTTTGGCTGCTGTATTCTACGGCCTTCTTTAGTTGATTTGACTTCGTACTTTGTAATCTTGTTCGAACCCAACCCTCTGTTGAATCCACAGGAGTATGTCTAATTCTTTTTTTTCCACTCTGAGTGGATATTTAATATCAGTATTTTTTCGTTTTTTTTGTGTTTTTTTTTTAAATCGGTATCGCCTATGGAAGGCAATAAAGCCATTAAGACACAAGGAGTTACAGGGTGTGGAAGAATTAGAAACAGAAACATTAATAATGAGTGGGAAGAGAAAATCGTAATCAGGGGGACAGTTGATAGCGATTGGCATTGCATTTAAATTTTTGCAGATTAAATTTGGCTGGAAAGCATGAAACCGGAAGGGAGTTCCACAAGCGAGAAGTGCGAGAAAAGAAACTGTTAGCATAGAACTTACGGCTACATCTAGCCAGCTCATATGTGATTCGATGAGATCTCGACGCCAGTCTAGTACTGCGCTTAAATTCAAAAGGTCTAGGTAGCATAGCGAAGAGCTCATCTGAACAGTTACCATGAAAGTATTTATAGAAACGGCATAGAGATGCAAACTTACGGCGATAGGAGGGTGACTGAAACCGAACCGCCAGATCAGGACCAATAATATTATGATTCTTCTTTAGATTTTATCAAGGATCTCAAGGTAAATAGCAGGGGTACATGACTATATATGGCAGCAATATTCTAAACATGGATGAATAGTAGACTTGTCAGTTTTATTAACGCTTCCTAGTTTCATTAACTTTTATGTCACTCACTCGTTTTTATTTTTCCCACTGAACCCGAGTATGTGACATTTTAGTACTAAAAAACCCAGGGAATGAACTCACAACTGCCAGACCAACCGATATATTTTGACCAACACTCGATCCATGTGTCTCTTAGCGTTAAATCTTGTAGTTTTAAAGATATTATCGCTGTTTCATGGTTTGTTATTTTCATTCGTTGATTTCTTTCGAACGCCATTTTTATGGCGTCGATCTGTTTCCTATTTTTCACTAGCCGTCGGCAGGTGTCGCACTACAAAAATGTCGTCGCACAATAATATAGAACAGAGATTGATTTACATATCAATTATAAGATTCCTACAGATTTTTTCATTAACCGTGTCCTAAGTTCTTGAGTCCTGTAAAATTCCTGCGTTGTATAAATAACTTTTTAAAAGATTAAACATCGGAGATCCGGCTGGATTACTTACGTTTGGCTCACTTATTAACCCATTTATAATTAGGATTATATAGAATTAATACAAATATAAAATTTGTCATTTAGCTGATTGATGTTGCCTTCAGGATCTCGACTCTAGAGTTTCGTAGACGGATCCTGCACCAATCGCTCTGTCCACTCCTCAGGGGATATGATAAAAATATAGTTATCAGGAATGCTATCTTTATGAGTTAAAGTGCTCAGTATCATATTATATGTAAATATGAAATTGAACATAGAGGACAACATCCAGCGGCGACAGTCTGTTTCATGCTTAAATGTAATTGTCATGCCATGACGATTGCCTTTAAGCGTGAAACAGACTGTCGCCGCTGGATATTGACCGCAATGTCCAATTATATATATATATATATATATATATATATATATATATATATATATATATTATATATATATATATATATATATATATATATATATATATATATATATATATATATATGTATATAATGTATATATATATATATATATATATATATATATATATATATATATAATGTATATATATATAGAGAGAGAGAGAAAAAGAGAAGATAGATAGATAGATAGATAGAGTTGGGGAGAGAGAGAGAGAGAGAGAGAGAAATACATACACACATATAGGTATACGGAAGATATCCAAATCTATATATAAGCTAACATTCAAATTTAAATTCTACAGTTACAAGGTGCCAATCTTATCATATATATATATATATATATATATATATATATATATATATATATATATATATATATATATATATATATATATGCCCAGATTACTTTCGAATGTTAGTAAATTCGTTTTATTAGTGTGAGACATCCCTATAACAAACTGGGTGTCCATGTGAAACTTTAAGTCGCGGAAAGCCTGCAACAAAACCAATGTAGCAAAATTCGAAAATACTCGGGATAAAAATAAAATTAAGTATAAAATTTGGTAAATATATATATATATATATATATATATATATATATATATATATATATATTTAACTTAAAAATTTGGCTACCTTTGTTTCAAAATTATGTTATTCTCAGGTGATTTTTATTTATTTTTATCAATGTTTAAAGTAATTTTTAAAGTTAAAAGCTCAACATGTTATTTTTTCATTTTTATTTTTTTCACACGTGTACTAGACTGACGTCGAGATCTCATCAATTCACAGATGAGCTGGCTAGATGTAGCCGTAAGTTATATGCTAACAGTTTCTTTTCTCGCACTTCTCGCTTGTGGAACTCCCTTCCGGTTTCATGCTTTCACTGTTTCCTGGTATGATATTACAACAAAAACATGTAAGAATCGCTACACAATTGCAGTCGTGTTTTAACGCATAACAATGCGGTTCCTACTATGTATTGAGCCCTCTTTCAAATGATATGTTGCGAACGTTGGAAGTGTTCTCTATTAGCCGTGAAGGTTAGAACTGGCGGAACTAAGAAATGTAGTTTGTCTGAGCACTTTTCATGGAAATAGGGATAGAGCAGCGAAGAGCTTGAAGTTTTTCTTCTGTGGGTTGTAGTGTGGAAGATAATTCATCACCCACAAGAGTGCGGAGACGTTTTTGAACTCTATCGAAACTGTAAAGTGAAGACTGGACAGCTCCAGTCTGTATATGGTAGTAGTATTCCATTTTCGGTCTGATTTGGCTCTTGTAAAGGTAAAGGATAGCAGGAGTCAGGTACTTACTGGAGCGGTACAGGGAGACAACCATTTTCCCATTATCTTTATCGATGGATCGTATGTATGAGTTCCACATCGGTTGAGTTTAAAGCCCAATAGACGCCCAAGGTAGGCGGCCTCCCTGATGAACACCTGTTCATCGTAATAGGCGAAAATTCAAGGTCTGCTCGGTGATGATGGAACGTTACTAGTTTGATTTTCAAGGCATTGAAGGTGACCAGTCAGTTTTTCAACTCATTGAGCTGTCAGAGGGGAGATCAGCTGCCAAGCTCTGGTCATCTAGTGTTTTGAACGTGCACCCATATATCGTTGAATAATGAGCATAGAAATTCCAAAATGATAGGAGTATACTCTCGGCTGTATCATTTACGTAGAGTGATTTGCTAACAGACTTCTGCTTCTTTCGACTCATAGAATTGAAATTGAACGTTATGCCTTGAATCTTCTCTTTCCATCGAACTTCCCAGGAAATCTTTAAAAGTCTACATTATTTCCGGACCGCAAGCCACACTGACATTCATTATTCCCTTCACAGTCGAACCTAAGTAGCATCCGGGGCGAATGCATTTAATTCTTGAATAGCTTCAACCCAACGATTCTGTGCCAGCGGCTACCAGAATATCTTTATTCCGAAGACACCATTACTAAGGGCTGTCTATTGAAGCTTCACTTCTATTATGCCAATAGACGGTTGCAACTAAGAATCGGCATCATGTTTATTAATGGTACGAATGAACAATGTTAGGGTAATGTTTATTCTAAGAAGTGAATAGATAAGAAATGGTGTGATGTCTGACAGGAAGCACTACAAAAAAAGAAAAAGAAAAAAGGATTCGTCAGGAAATAAAAACTGCTAGTGCTAAACAAAATATACTTGCGAATTCATTTCAATCAATATTGAATGTATAAGGCCTATAGTAGATATGATAGCTGTTAAAATAACGATAAAAACAACAGCAACAACTTCATATAAAATAAAGCATTTATCAAATTCTGTGATTTTCAACCGGAGTGACGCAGCACATTGGTGTGCCGTGAGAGGATCGTATGTTTGCCGCGAAAACTGTTAAAGGTCATTACTGAAATTATTTTCGAAAGAAGTGCAAAACACAATAAGTTTACATATCAAAATTGAATCCTCTTTAAATTGATTATACGAATATATCATTGTCATAATAAACAAACGTATACATAATATATAAAATAATATAAAAATCAAACTTTTCTGCAATAAACAATATTAAAAACAAAAATCAATCTCAGCTAGAATTCCTTGGAATTATGCTAGGTGTAACCGTAAGTTCTATGTTAACTGTTTCTTTAATCGCACTTCTCGCTTGTGTAACTCTCTTGGAATAGGTATAGATCTGTCACTTCTTCCCCCATTTATGGGTTAAATAGTAGGGCAAACTATACTAAGTTTTTCTAGGAGAATGATAACTTTGAATTTCAAACCGGTTGAGAATGTTTAATGTTGTTTCAATGTCGACGTCGCACGTTTCGGTCTAGTAGACCTTCTTCAGGACATAGTTATTAAATCATAATTAAAATTAGACGATATTCAAGTGAACATGAAAGGACGATAAGGTCTACTAGATCGAAACGTCTGACGTCGTCATTGAAACAACATTAAAAACAGTAAACTTGCATATTCGGATTTTTTGTTTTTCCATATTTTTCCTCATATATATATATATATATATATATATATATATATATATATATATATATATATATATATATATATTAAATGGTACAGTATATATAATATTATAAAAAGGTAATCATACAAAGAATTAATCAGTAAAGATAATGCAATTAATGGCGAAATCTCTTCGCTAACAAATTTAATAAAGCATTAACTTACTAACCATTCGTTGAATGACGCGATCCTTGTGTTTAAAATTGTAAGATGAATTTGATGTTAGGGTGCTGCTAGTACTTTCGAAAATTATCACATTTTCATCAAGCTTTAATATTTTTCCATTTCAGGTAACTCCAAAACGAAATAAATGTATTGTAGGCCAAAAGTTGTTTTTTTAAGAATGTGTTATTTATTAACGGTTACATAATTTTGGGCCGTGCAGTGTTGCAAGGCTAGAGTTTTATTTTAAATATTTCAAGTGAGAACATTTTTAATATAGTAATGTGGTAAATCCACGATTTTTGTTGTTGTAAATGTTTTTCAGTTAACGCGACATAGACAAAATGGTCCAATCGTTAGAGTAATGCCTTCGAAATTTGTTAGCGACGAGATTTCGCCATTAATTGCATTAACTTTACTGATTAGTTCATTGTATGATTACCTCTTTATAATATTATATATACTGCACCATTTAATATACGTATGAAAAAAACTGATCCGCAGTACAAAATTTGTGGAAAATCTAGTAAGACATTACGCACACGAACACACAAACATATATATGTATTACACACACACACACACACAGGGTGTCCATAAAGTTCGTGTGAACTTTAAAAAATTTATAACTTTATTTGTATTTGCGATAGAAAAAAAGGATTAGAAAGAAGTAAATCTATATTTTTAAG
This sequence comes from Acanthosepion esculentum, assembly GCA_964036315.1. Taxonomy (NCBI): domain Eukaryota; kingdom Metazoa; phylum Mollusca; class Cephalopoda; order Sepiida; family Sepiidae; genus Acanthosepion; species Acanthosepion esculentum. The sequence goes on from OZ038490.1 coordinate 36,490,868, forward strand.
GTTTTATAGAAATTTTATTTAAGTTTCCACATGTCCTCCATCATTAGCAATACAAAGGGTAATACGATTTTGCAGTTCACAGAAAACTTTTGCCAACTGATTTACTGTAATGCCTGAAATCACATTAGTTATTTTCGCTATACTTAAAACTAGGTACATTAAACTTTATAACATTTTTTACAGATTATTTCTATCGCAAATACAAATAAAGTTATACATTTTTTAAAGTGCACATGAACTTTATGGATACCCTGTATATATATATATATATATATATATATATATATATATATAGACAAACCTAATGAGCCAGACACACCTACCAAGGTTTCACTTAGGCAGATCGTCAGGGTCGACTGGCTAAAGAGGCAACAGAAAACGGCGTATATATAGAGACGACCACCAAGACAACACCACGTGACCAAGTCTTGGTGGTCGTCTCTATATATACGCCGTTTTCTGTTGCCTCTTTAGCCAGTCGACCCTGACGATCTGCCTAAGTGAAACCTTGGTAGGTGTGTCTGGCTCATTAGGTTTGTCTAGGTTTGCTCTACGCTTGTATTGAGCTCTTTAGTTAGTTGTTTACTCGTATCGGGGTTTTTTCTTTGGGCCTTGAACCTGTATCTGTGCGATTATTTTCGACAGACTTTCATGTTCCTGGCTCTTTCTTTTTTTAAAACCTTCTTTTCCTTCGTGATTGATTTGGCTGTTGTTAAATCAAGAGTTCGAAGGTTTTTCGACACGAGTATAGTTACCTGTATATATATATATATATATATATATATATATATATATATATATAAATCACACACACACACACACGCACACACACATATATATATATATATATATATATATATATATAGAGAGAGAGAGAGAGAGAGAGAGAGAGAGAACGTATATCAATCTAACATGCTTCACTTTTTATTAAAGCTTCGTCAGAGATTGAGAGAGTTAATAAAATTTAATGAGGTTAAATTGATATACGTTTCGTATTTGTTCTTTATTTTACCATCCTGTTTATCTAC
>OZ038490.1:36494395-36519395 GCA_964036315.1 Acanthosepion esculentum
TTCTTAGATGTCCCTGTTGAATACAGCAATAACACTTTCATTACATCATTATACAAAAAACCCACCAGCAAAAACTCCTGCCACCTTAACTATAAAAGCGAATGTCCACTTAGGTACAAAATAGCCGTAATAAAAAAAACTTTCTAAAAAGAGCACACCAGAATTCATCCTCTCGAATAATCTTCCTCAAAGAACTTAATAACGTTAAACAAACACTAATCAACAACGGCTTCCCTAACCACCTTATAGACCACCAAATTAGACTATTTCTCCCTAAAGTAAGTAATAACGATAGTGAACACACAGTTCACAGTCACATACACATTTATTACAAAAACTAAATGCATAGGAATTACAAACATGATGAATCCTCACTAAGACACATTATAAAGAAATACACTACCCCAATTGACCCGAATAAAAAATTCAAATTAATTATCTACTATAAAAAATTTAAGACAGCTAACCTTATCCTCAAAAATAACAACACACCAGCTAAGTCAAAATTACAAAGAACGAACATTATCTATCAGTTTAAATGCCCCTTAAGGAACTGTTTTCCTGATCAAACAGGACTCATGAATAATTACAGCGGTTACACAACTACATGCTTATCCAGACGTCTTACGTTACACCTATCTAACCAGAGCTCCATTAGAACACATTTAAACACGCACACTAATTTACCGGACTCCATTAGAAACATACTCGTAGAAAACACAAATATATTAACTGCATCCACCTGCAAAAAAAGATAAAAAATAATGGAGGCTTTAATAATAAAAAAGAAAATGCCAACTCTTAACAATATTAATTACGAACATAGCCACAATGTGCTAACCGTATTCGGAAATTAAAAACATCCCTACTACACTCTAAGACATACACATAATGTACACACTCAATTAAGCTGAAAAATCGAATCATCCTTGATAATGGCTAAAGGTATAGCCGAAAGCGCTCGGAAACATAAAATATTTGGACAGTTCTTACACACCCTTTGTCTCGTAAAGAAAGCTCTTGTTTGAACACAAGAAAAATTAAATAAAAAGCTCAATCGTAGTACCTTGTCTGTCGTTTTTAATGAAACATGCATAAACGAAGGATTGCTGCCTAAATATACACCTATATATATATATATATATATATATATGGGTTGAAGATCAGATGTAGACCAGATATGGACAGGAATCTGACAAGATGTTAAAATGAAATAAAGAACAAAGTAGTAAACGAATCTCAATCTAACATGTTTCACCTTTATTAAGGCTTCGTCAAAGATCGATAATCGAAATGAAAAACAAACACACAGAAGCCTTAATAAAGGTGAAACATGTTAAACTGAAATTCGTTTCCTACTTTGTTCTTTATTTCATTTATCCTATATATATATATATATATATATATATATATATATATATGTAGAATTAATATGACCATTTTTCACTTCATTAAGCATGAAGGAAGTACTGCTCAGTTAAGTGAAAAAGCTTTTTCATATTAATCCTATTAATCTATATATAATCTCCGATATTAAACACTCTATCACAATGTCTACTTGCCTTAAATGCCTTTCTATCAACAAACCACTGAATATCAGCAACAAAAACAGTCTCTCAAAACAAGTATATATATATATATATGTATATATATATATATATATATATATATATATATATATATATATATATATATATATATATATATATGTATATATATATATATATATATATATATATATATATATATATATATATATATGTGTGTGTGTGTGTGTGTGTGTGTATAACATTTAATGCCATTTTATATTTCTAACAATATCAGGTCAGTTCCTTTGTAGTGAAATGCTTGTATTGCAAAAAATGCCAAACCTGCAGGCGACAAAGTTAAAATTTAAAAAGTAATTACAGAGAGCGTTCGCGCGTGTTTTTAAAAATCCCCATTACAACTGAATGCAGATTTTATCGCAATTACAATAAGTTTACCTTTGTAATTTACCGATAGATAGCTAGATAGATAGATAGACGAACACAGATAGGTAGAATTTTGTTTAAATTTTGTTAAATCTGCAATCAAGTATTTACCTTTGTTTTTGCCATTGGCGCAACACGGTCTTCTGACACACTTAGCTGTCAGTAGAATAATACAACTAAATTTTCAATGCTTAAAGGATAATATTTATTACAAAAATATCAGCACTTCATTCATCTTGACATCTAAAAAGAATATAAAAACAATATCATGAACACGTTAGTATATCAATAAATCCATAGCCTAATAATGAAACAAAGCATTTATTTTACTTTACAAATATTTAATTTTCTTTAAGTAATCTCCTTCTTATCATACAGTAAGTTTCCAATCAAAATTCAGTTACTAACTCTGTTAGGTTACGAACTTATTGATCCATCCTTGTGAGTTTGTTTCGTGGCAGCGTATCTCCCTCTGGTGGCCGCGGCTGGTGTTAGATTGAAAGTAAGGAATTTAAATACTTACATTCAAAATACTTACAGCACGTCTACACACGGACAAACGAACTAGCACTTCTATTTGAATAATCTAAAGATACAAACATATATATATATATATATATATATATATATATATATATATATATATATATATATATATATATATATATATATATATATATATATATATATATATATATGTCATCCACAGATAAATTGTTTCGCTGTTTCACAGCTCATCAGTGTGACTAGACGTCCGGTTGCCTTTAGCTAGGATCGAAACCCGACTGAATTGGCGTCAGTCGGAACTTCTACCACTAAGCCGTCGGCCACGGCAGGGATGAAGGTGTTTATTTTTAGATTTAGATAAACACTCAGTGACTCAATTCTGCCGAAGAGTCGTGCAATATTAGCTTAAATAGTCACTGTTTACAAATTCACACCTCAAACCAAAGAGCTCAACCGAAATTAATTTTTTCAGGAGTCAATAATTTTAGTTAGTCACACATAAGATTATTTTTCCTCAGAATCTTACTGGATATTTCAGTCCACTTAATCATTGTCCTTGAGAACATCTAGACATGTGAGATTGAACGAATCGATCTGAAAATCTCATACTTTAAATGTCTTTCATATAAGTTAAACAAAATACTTTTTTTCGTGTTTTTCATCTTTCCTGGTACGTCTTTACAATATAAATTGGAACTAATTTGTCAGGCCCTGGTTCTCGGTTTATTTATACTCGCCATAAATGTCAATGGATATATTAAACAAATCTGTGTAATTTAATGTAAATTCTCAAGGTCGACTAATTCCCTGGGTGTCTTTTTTGTAAAAAAATAAAAAAAAAATTAATTGGAGATAACGATGTGATCTTCATCATGCTGATTAAGTTAAATGCTCGCATCAATATCTTTAAATAAGATTAAGCCGCCCCAAGCATTCGTCATTTCCTAAGTAAGAAAGGTAGATAACTTTTCAAATGAGGAATTGCAGCAAACAATTTATCGTCTTCCATTTCGCTAATTTACGAAATGTACTAATTGTATAATATGTTATTATGGCAGCCCGAAATATAGCAGCATTTTTGCTAGGTACGATGGAGGCTCAGTAGAGTAATGGTTAGTAGGGCAGGTCGATTTTGGAACCATGGTATTGCCCTCAATTTGAAAATTGGGGTTTGACATGATAAATAAAAATATAATTTTTTTTTCTAAGTCGTTATGAGTTGAAATGTGTTTAAGTTTAAGATCAAAATCGTAGCATTGGAATTTAATACCGGAGATAATTTGTTGAAGTTTTACAATTTTTATACAGACAAGACGCATAGCACGGCACATTATTACTAAATCATTGTGATATCAAATAGGACGTTCATTTACTTCAAAAGGAAATTATACTGAACAATTTAGCTATATTACGATGTACTTAAGTAGTTTTAGTGTGATTTTCAATAAACAATGTAAATTTAAAACATTTTGTCTTATAATTTGTGCTCAGCCGTATTAGATACACTTTTATCTATTTTCGGGGTTTATTAATTTATACATTTTTCAGACGAGTTTTAAAACGATTTGCTCGAAAGTTGGTAAGAGCTATGAATCTAACTTTTGGTGTCAGTACTTAACACTTAAAACTCGTCCTGGCTAAGACGATAAACTACGTCCAGCAGCAAGGCCTCTGATCAGGAGGTTTTGAGGAACATGGAACCACCTCTTAATTGATGGTGTTCCCAGATCCATTCTGACCCGGGGTGGCAGCCCCTGTTAGGGTCCCAGCTATGGATAAATAGTTAACCCCCAAACTGAGATGAAAACACTATGAAAGTGTAAAAATAGGTTTTAATACCAGAAATACTTTGTAAAAACAATATTACCAGCAATACTTAAAAAAAAAATATTACCGGCTATACATTTTTGAAAAACAAATATTACCAGCAGTAAATTTTTGAAGAAAAATTATTACCAGTAATACATTTCTGAAAAAAAAAATACCAGTTATGCACTTTTGAAAAAACAAAAACAAATTACAAGCAATAAAAATCTTATTTCATTATTCTGATTATTTTCCTCATCTTTGTCGCCATGTTTATCACAACGTTCTTCAGGTGGCTAGAATGTCGAAATGAACCCTTTATTTCGCTTACTGGGGTAGACTGTTCTAGTTCCACGTGCCATGTCTAATGGATGTCAGTGATTTTTCCACTTCCCCAGGCGTGGCTGACCACATATGGAGAGATAAGGGAGATCACCGCTCTCTGTGGAATCAGGTTGAAATCATAGACAAAGAACATCATTGGAAAATTCGTAAACTTAAGGAATCAGCATATATGCTAGGCCACAAAAATCGCCTGAGCCGACCAAGCATAAAAATGAATACAATATGGGAACCAGTAATAAGGAGTGGCAGAGAAAAGCGATAATAACAACAAAAATTACAACATGAGCTCTGGTAAAAAAAACATGCAATGATAACTGCAAAAATGAGGACAATAGTTCGAATAATGTAAATAGTGTACATAATACCTCATCTCAGAAATATAGACAGATAATAAAAAATTTGTCGGCATTAATTACCCATTGAGGTTGATATGCCATAAAACAAACCAAACCAAATCAATTAACACTTAAAACACCCCCTTTCACACCGAGTGCCATGCAGATTTTCTCAAAAAGATGAGAAATCAAAATGTCCTAATGGATAGCGTCTCGGATTGAGGAATCAGTGATTCGAGTTCGAATCTCGGTCGACTTCGTTACATTCAGCCACGTGCAAATATCCTTGGGTAAGGTATGAATCCTTCTCTTCTCCCCCCGACCCAGCGACGGGTAAATAGCAGGACAGACCCAAATCAAGCAAGTACAATCATTTAAATATCTGGGAAGTGTTTTAACAGATGACGGGAAATGCAACACCGAAATACGAAGACGCATTGGGATAAAAAATGCCTTCCAAAAGTTAAGTAAAGTATTAGAAAACAGGAAAATTCCGTGAGAAACGAAGAAAAGAGTTCTGAACTGTGATGCAGCGAGCCATCTACCTAAAGAGCTTGTGCGAATGGATGACAGAACACGGAAGGTTTTAGGTTTGGCAAGGAGAGAAACACTGTTAAGAGGCACAATAGGAAAGGAAGCTTTGGAGAGTCATGATTGCCTACATCCTGAAGGTACATGGCACAGAAGAAGAATATCCTGAAATAGAAATGAGAAATTTCTCTTGATTTTTTTGATTTTTTTGGCAGTTTGTAATCACGACTGATCTGAAGGAAGTCTTGATTCTTCAGGTTAGCTTTATCGGTGGACGATTTAGGACCGATAACAAATATTTGCTACTGATGCAAACATTGCACTATTATCGTGAGATCTAGAAATATGCTGATACCATCTTCTTCTATGTGCCACACCCCTTCGAGACATTGGCTATCATGGCTCCGCGCGATTTCCTATCTTTTGTAGCTCTTAGTAAATTCTATCTATGATAAACTCTGTTCTGCAATCCATTTCCAAAAACTGCTTAGTTATATTATACGCTGTTTTCCTTTGTCCTTTTTGCCATTAATCTGTCCTATGTGTATCAAATTTTCCTAGCCCTCTTTCCTCATTATGCTCCCTAGAAATTTCGACTGCCTCTTTATGGTGTTAAGTATAAATGTCTTTTACATTCCATTTTTTTCAAAAACTTCTTCGTTGCTAATTTCATGTTATTCTCAGCATCTTTCTGTAGAACCACTTCTCTGTTGCTTCAAGTCTCTTCTTCATCTATGAGGAGATTGTCTCGTATTCTATGCCATATAGGAGGACTGATATTAAATAACATTTTAGTAGCGTTTTCTTTGTTTCTTTCATTACCTTATACTTATTCTAATCATATGCTAACACGGGCAAAAGCAGGTCAGGAACAGAGATTGCATCCCTTTAAGAAGAAAAATTGATTGGTTTTTGTGGTACATAGGTATTAACGTCAACTGTCGGACAGGAATTTCTACACAGCGAACTTAAAACAACGTGTTTACTAGAGAAGCTCTAGTCTTAACCCCACTATTTTGCCGCCTTTATTAAGTCTCTGTCCAGTGTTGTGATGTGCGGACCTCAGAAAGCATTCTACCTTTAATCACTAACCATGTAGTTCAATGTCGATCATCTTTCTCTCCCTTAAAGCGCCACACATTAGCCGTCCTTTTGTTCCCGATGACAATTTCGCATCAATCATTTCGTAGAAAGTCATTTCTGCTCTGATATTCATACATAAAGACCAAGTAGATAACTTTCTAACGAGCGAAACCCAGTCATGTCGAAACTTTCTTGACTCTCAGGTTGATAAAATCTTTTTATAAAATTATATGAATAATTGGTCATTCATATATTTACATAACTCAATATATATATATATATATAATTGCTCGGTTTATAATAAACCGTATTGACAAAGTTTACCGGCTTGAATGTCCGAGAAATCTCAAAGGAAAAATATGTGTCCTTCGACAGGAATCGAACCTGTATCCTACATATTTTTCTTTGAGATTTCTTGGACATTCAGGCCGGTAAATGTTGTCAATACGGTTTATTATAAACGGAGCTTTTACTTAAATATTTGTATCTATAAAAATAACATATAAACAAGAAAATAAAATAATTGTCGAACTTAGTCAATTTCATAATATATGCATATATGTGTATGCATGTGTGTGTGTGTGTGTGTGCGTACGTGTGTGTGTGTTAACCGGATGTATAATAGGATCGAAAACAAAAGTAGAGATAATGAATCAAAGTGTGAATGCTTTATAACTACGTGTTTCGCTGACGATCTGTGTTAGGTTCGGCTTCTTCAGGTTGAAATGAAAGACAGCTGTCTTCTAAGAAAATACGCTGAGATATTTTAGAATAAGAGAAGCAGTAAATTAAATGACCTCCTAATATTTGGCAACCGGAGATCAAAATGTGTTATATATATATATATATATATATATATATATATATATATATATATATATATATATATATATATATATATATATATATATATACATATTAAGGTTATGACTTTTTACTTTTTTGCAAAATAATCGATTTCCTGTATTATAATTCGATGAACTTTTGTTTAAAATTAAGAAGGGATTAATTCAGTTTATTTTCTAAAAATGTCATCCCAAATACTAACTTTCTAAAATCGTATATAAGTATAGCAGTACTATCACTTTCTGGAGCATTCTAGAACATTCTGAAATCTTCTAGAACTTCCCGGGGCCTTCTAGAATTTTATGCACCGTTCTAGAAATTGTTTTTGATCCTTTGTAAGTTTGTATGTCAAGCTATAGCTATAAACTGTTAAATGCGTTAAAAATACATAAGTACTATTCAATTACATCATTAGAACATTGAAAAATAAAACTTAATATTGAATATATGGTAAAATTGAATTTTCGGTTTTTTGTGACCTTTTAAAAGGAAATTAATGCCTTTTTCATTATTTTTTAACAAAAAGTTAATCGAATTATGACACAGGAACATAGGGTTACAAATAATCATAACCCTAAATTTCAGAGCCGTTGGTGTTTGTTGAATTTTAAATCAGGTCACTCCTAGTATATTTCCGTTTTCTTCAGAAACCTAAAAAAAAAAAGACTATATGAGCATCAGAGAGACATACTACAGAGTCAACACTTTAAACACATTGGCAGTGAGGAGATTGCCCAGCATTCACTACCAGATAGCAAGACTGATATTACATAACAGCTCTATACGCTTTTCTTTGTTTCTAACAAAATTTTCTTGTCCCTTAATTCTTTACTTAACTTTTGCCAGGTATCTTTCGCTATTTCAATGCACTTGCCCCACCTTCCGCACTCTGTTAAAACACTTCCTAAATGCTTATTTCTTTTTTGTATTTGCTTGATTTTGATGTCCCTAATTCGTAGTTTTGGTATGCCCCTTTTGCTGACAACTATACATTACAATTTATGGTTAGTCTTTTCTTCTCGCTTTCCTTTACTACCTTGAATGCCTGAAGTTCAATTTCCGTGTCATCTACATGTCTTAAGATTATGGCCGCCAATAATAAATCCTGGTAGGACTTCTAATTCTCTTATTATCACCCCCACTGTAAAGGTTAATTACAACGAATTAGTTATAAATTATATCATCATCTTAAGAAGTGCATTCATCATTTCTGCTAATATGTCCCTTAATATATTTTTTCAGTAATAAAGTTATAAAGCAAATTATTCGTTATTTCGTAAGGACATTTCCGCATATGACATTTTAAATTCTGAAAATAATATGATATTCAATGTCTTTTTAAAGACTGCACTGATTTAATAAGTCATTTTCAAATATTGTTGTTTTGCTGTTACAAATCTTAATGGATATGTAAGTAGGTAGCAGCGGTATGTGTGTATGTTTATATATGTGCGAGTACTTGTAATCAAGCTCACATTAAATGAAAGACATGCATGAGTGTAATATTAAATGAATATTTCCTCCACTTGTATTAAATGTTGTTTTCTAAAACAATTAGGTATAAATGTATGTTTTGCGGAGAAAAAGAAAGCATTATCGATTAGCATGAAGCAGACATCATTTTTTTGAAAGCGTTTATATCATTTCAGGAACATCGAGTTTTATATTGCAAACGAAGAATGAAAGCTCTGATTACGACGTAATAGAAATGTTGATGTCTAAGAATAAAATTATTTATAGCATTTGATTCTGATCGTTGTAAAAATTAAATAACATACGGTTTTTTGTTTTACCTCGGGCTTGGAAAAATCTGATACTCATGGGACAGATAGAGGGTAAGAGGGAGAGATGAAAACAAAGCCTAACATACTTAATGAACTTGACGAAATGGATGGTGGAATAGGAGAAATAACAGAAATACAAAGTTTATTAAGACCTACAAGGGACAGGAAGTTGTGGAGAGGCATGATCTCCTACATCCTGAGGGGACACGGTACATAAAGAAGATGTGTTCATTACGAGTTTTGGAGACTTGAAAAAATACAACTTTTTTCATATGGTAACCTGCAGATGCCTATATTTTGTAAAACCGAAAAAACGTTTCTATTAAATCTGCAGCTCTTTATAAGTTGATAATTATGAACCGAGCCGTCAAACCCCTCTTGTTAAAATCCATATCCATTATGTTTGTGGTTCTTAGCTATTCTATCGATAAGGTCTCCATATTTTTTTTATCAATAGTAAATTTTAATCCAAGTTTGAGGGCAGAGTCTACACAAAACAAATATTCCAATGCGATCCTTCCTACCTGGAATTGGTCGCCGCTCCCAGCATGACGATGGCCACAGCAAAAATTTGAACACCACTTCTTGGGCAATTAGCCATTCACCTCTTAGAAAGACTAAGGATGTACAGCATGGCAGATAAGCTCACAGCCAGTTGAGATATTAAACCCCTCTACACTTACACACCTGTCAACAAACGCATGTATCTTTAAAAGCGCAACATCGAGTATAAAATCTTTTCCACCCCTAACAATAAAAAATTCTAAAAATATGCCAACTAATCACAAACTAATATTAGAATTATATATATATATATATATATATATATATATATATATATATATATATATATATATATATATATATGTATATGAAATTTAATGGGCCTTTTGTTTCTCATTGAATATAAAATAATTAGCGTACTGGAGAAGTTCGAAAGTGTTTTCAATGTATTTCTCATCTTCATATATATATATATATATATATATATATATATATATATATATATATATAATTTATTAGAAATTTAGAAAACAAACATGTTATAAAATCACTACAAAAATAGCCACTTTATTTCAACACTTGAGAAGTGTTGAAATAAAGTGGCTATTTTTGTAGTGATTTTATATATATTATATAACATGTTTATGTTATAATTTTCGAATAAATTGTATTTGGTCTACTTCGTATTGTGTACTCTTTTAAGAATAGTATTTTGGTTATAGTAATTTATTCCGTATACACCAATCCTATAATTGGTATATATATATATATATATATATATATATATATATATATATATAGTTTCATTAAAGATAACTGACAAGGTACTCTAATGAAACTTGTATAAAAGAGGGATTGCTGCCCAAATACACAATTATACGCCTCCGGAAAATTTTATTCCGGTCGAGCACACTGGAGAGAAAAGCGCGAATTTGTAAACAATGAGTACTACTGCTTAATACTGGAAAGCTCTTCCATGAATTGAGCCCTCTCGGTCATTGGCGTGTTTATTCGAAGAATAGGTATGTAAAAATTCGGCTTTCTCTCTTACCGGGCGCTGATAGCTCAAGGGTAAAATCTCCGACTGATGCCAAATCAGTCTGGCTTTGATCCCGCCTTGAGGCAATCGGATGTCTGTCCACACTGATGAGCTGTGATACAGCGAAACAGTTTGTCTATGGATGACGATATATATATATATATATAAATATATATATATATATATATATATATATATATATATATATATATATATATATATATATATAATTACAGTGAGTGAGAGAGAGAGAGAGAGAGTGAGAGAGAGAGAGAAAGAGAGACTGCCGCTGTTCGTTTTCGAGTATACCAAACTACTAGGGTGGCTAGCTAATCTCTGTTGCAGATCCTGGCTTAGGTATATTTCTGTTTCGTCAATACTTACGGAGCTAAAATATAGTTTATACTGCAACTATATTGAACGGACAATAGTGACAGTTTATGAGAGGAAATACTTTTTGTTGTAACAAAATCTATACGTTTGGTGAAACTGGGAATCTGATTAAAGCTATCTTTACATCTGGTGAGATGGGAGTCTGATGAGAGCTACCATTATCATGTGAAATAACAATAACGTTTCTCATTTCGTTCTTTTCTAGTTGCTCCATGAATTTGGTCTTGTGCCAGACTAGCTGAATATATCTAACATCTCTATGAATCACCATCAAAAGGATCAAACCTATTAACATATCTAAATGATGATAAACCTTTATCTTATTAAAAAACATTGTTTTATAAATGGTCTGGAGGTCACACTATAGATAGTCACTGCGCACTGAACTTTATATATTTATGACAAAAAAATATGACAAGTTGTCATTTATTATGTCCAAATTTTCCTTGATTTCACCAGACAGTTTGCGATGGAGAATATTATTTGAAGCCACCAGTGATGGACGAGTTGTTGTCCCAGTCTATTTTGATTAAGACAGTCTTGTTCTGACCGAACGATGCTAGCACTGTGGCTAAATTCTACTTTGCCTATCACAATAATTCAAAGATATGAGACATAATATACGACTTGACATTACGATTTGTGAATCGATTCCAACATAAATGATAAAAATAAAGAGAAATGCTTTTGTCAGTCTATGTTTCTGGCTGACAAAGCCGGTCTTTGCTTTCGATATTAATGGCTAAGATTTTACTGTTGTTTTATTGTTTTGATTACGGCTTTTCAAATGTCATTAAAAGAAACATCAGAGATTGGGGCCTTTAGTTTATTATATAAAGGGTTGATAAAAAAAACAATACGTCTTTTTTGCGCCGTCTTTTGCCCCATTTCAAAGAAATCTTAGAAATGTCTCTACATTTGACTATTTCTAATTGTTTGTAGAATCTGGTTCATTGTAATTCTTTTTCATGGCTCTCCTCAACTTCCTGTCGTTTTGTAGCTCTTAATAAATTTTCTCTTTTTATTACCTCTCTCAAACCTTGTTCCGCCATCCATTTACTCAACTGTCTTTGATTTGATACATTTTTTACGGTTTATCAACCATTTGCCGGTTAAATAACCAGAAAATATTTTTAGATTGTAAGATTCTTTTTGAGATAATAATCGTTTAGTGAGACAATTCTTACTAATTAACCCATAGCTGGGAGGAGAAGAAGTGGATTCATACCTTTCCCAAAGGTTATTTGTGCGTAAGTGAATATAACGAACCCAACTGGAATTGGAACTCGACTCTCCGATTAACAATTCCGAGACATTATCAGTTACAACATCAGCACATCGAAGCTAACAGCAGCTGGTATTCCCAAGTGGTCACGCATCTATGTACTGAACCAGTTTGATATTGCTAAACTTCGGTGATCGTACGGAAACAGGTGTCATTGACTGAATGTGTTTTCCTCTTGCCTCCAATCTGCACTGTGGGTATCAAATTTTCCGAACACTCTTTCCTTGTTATATGTGTCATAGAAATTTCAACTGTCGCTCCTTGATGTTAAGTAGAGGTGTCCTTTTTGTTTGATTTTTTTTTCTAAAACTTTGTCGTTGCTCATACGTTCGCTCCATGGTATTCAAAGCATCCTTCTGAAAAAGTACGTTTCTGTTGCTTTATGTCTCTCCTTCATCTGTGAAGAGATTATCCAACATTCACCGCCATAGATGGGGACTAATAAGAGTTCAGTACTCTTTTCTTTGTTTCAAACATTTTTTATTCTTTCTTAATACATTGCTTAGCTTTTGGAAGGCATCTTTTGCTACCCCAATTCGCCTTCGGATTTCGGTGTTGCACTTTCTGTCCTCTGTTAAAACACCTCGCAGATATTTAAATTGTTATACTTGCTATGGGAGGTACGGTGGAGTAATGGATAGCGGCTTGGATTGAGGAAGCAGAGGTTCGAATTCCAGTCGAATCTATTACATTCACTTACGTGTTAATACCCGTGGGGAAGTTATGAATCCTCTTCTCCCCCTCCTCAGCAATGGATGAATAGCAGAACAGACCGGGTTCTATCGCCTTGGATGACAACCTACAGCGGAGAAAATTTGCTTCATCAGTTATCGAAAGATACATGATCGCCTAAGCGTGTATCGCGCATGGCTTGCTTGACTTTGGCATCTCCATTTTGTAATTTGCATGTTGGGCTGTTCCTTTTGCTGGCAACCATGAATTTTGTGTTTTTTTAAATTGATGTTTAATCCTTTCTTCTCGCTTTCCTCTACCTCGAGTGGCGCTCGGGCTTTGTACAGGGTGGATATCACAGTAAAAAAAAATCTACAAACCCTAGTTTCATAAATCTTTAATTTTTTTTCTCGCTTTTGTACATTAATCAAGCCACTTTTTATAATCTATAAATGGCCAACTAGAAATATATATTTCAGTTTTTTTTATATATATCATTAGAAAATATATTTTATTTGGAATTAGTAATTTTTCCTATTCCATCACAGCTTAGCCAAGATCTAAAGATCTCTCAACTGCGAGCCTACAGTTACAAACACTAAAGTAAATCCGTAAGTGCAATCTTACACATTCTGTTGTTATTCTAGGATTAGTAATTATACTTAATTTGCTATTAGAAGGAAAAAGCTCTTCCTCTCTTTTCGCTTCTCTCAATTTACAAATCTGTATACAAAATATATCAAGTGAAAGAGGCCGCGCGGAAGTTTCTATCTTTTTGCCTGTTATTTAAGTGCTAACAGATTGATTCCAAGGGTATTTTCAATCGCTCTTTATTAGACGCCTAAATGTTCTAAATGTCTCTCTTACCAATTTCGGACCATCATTAACTGCGATAATTTAGCGAATATCGGCAGCAGCTACAAGGTCGGACGTAAATTAATGGTTTTTAATGTTCTTTTCTCTTCGATGCTTCAGCGGCCAGACGGAGGATCATGTCTGGAATTAGTTGCTTGCTTGTTTGGTTCGAACATCTTCTATTAATTATCGAAGAATCGGGCTGTTCTAGCTGGCAATTGATGTTAAGCGAAGTTTTCACCACAAAATGCAACAAATCCTAACCCTAAACCCTTTTCTTTTATTCATCTCCAGTGGAGATCATAGGCTCTACAAGCACGCACCACAATTAATTTTATAATCTTTTCAATGGCTCTATTGTATGCGCCTTGTCAGGGCTAGATTGAGTTCTCCTTCTCCTAGACTGGTTGCCAACTATGTTAAAAAGCCCATTCTGTCTTGCTATTTAACCAATAGCAGATGGGGGAAGAAATGGATTCATACCTTTTCCAAGGGTACTTGTTCGAAAGTGAATGTAACGAACTCGAACAGAATTTGAACCCAGATCGCCGGTTTCTATATCCGAGCCGTTAACCGTTACTCTCACATTCAGTCACATAATGAAGTTCGGGTGGCGTAATGGATAACAGTTCGGAATGAAAAATCGAAGAGCCGTGTTCGAATTCCAGCCGGGTGCGTTACATTAACTTCCGCGCAAATACCCTTGGGAAAGGCATGAACTCATCTCATCTCTCTTAACTCTGGATTAAGTAGTAGGATTTGAATGTGGAAAAATCATTGTCATTTTCAAAGGATTATTAACACAAAAACAAAAATTATTCTTCTTACAATCCAAAATATGCTTCGGCTTTAAATAATCTACAAAGTGTTGATAAACCGTAAATAATCAATCACTTAGAAAAGATGTTAAAGTTTAGAATAGTGATACGATTAGTTTATCAATGATGAGGAAATTTAAATTTAAAATAGGATCGTATATCTATCCTTCCGATTGTCATTTCAAACTTTTCTGGTGACAAGGCTTACGGCCATGTCATGTTGAAACACCAGTTCCCGTACGATCACCAAAGTTAAGCAACATTGAGACCGGTCAGTGCGTAGATGTGTGGCCGCTTGAGGATACCAGGTGGTGTAAGCTTGGATGTGCGGGTGGTGTAATGGATAATGACACGGATTGAAAATTGGAGAGCCAAGTTCAAATTCCAGTCGGGTTCGTTGTATTCACTTACGAGCAAATACTGTTGGGAAAGATATGAATCCACTTTTTCTCTACCCCAGCTATGGATTAATTAGTAGAACTTGTATGAATAAAAATCATTATTGCCTCCAAAAAATGCTAAGAATCTAAAAATATTTTTTGGCTTTAAATAACCTGCAAAAGCCATTAAAAAATGGATCCTCTGGTGGCATGTCGTTGTTGTAACCACTAGCATCCTTGTCCTTTGGAATTATGCAAAGTATAAATATAAATATTATTTATCTGACATAATCTTTACAAGAGTTTCGGATTAGATCTTAAGGATTAAGGAAGTGAATGAATGGATTTGTTCAAATTGGTGAAGTTCATTATTTTATCTTGAAACGAAATCTTTAACTTCAAAACAGTGAAAAGACTTCATTTCGTTGTGTATTACATGAAATTTAATTTTCCATCAAAATACCATTTCCATTATGACATTCACTATTCTACAGATGCAATTCCAGACCTCGCAACCTTTCCTGTTCCATTTGAGCCAAATCTACATGAGACGCAGTTTCTATTATAGGTATTTATTCTACTTAGCTATGTTTAATGAAAGACCATTTCCTCTGGTGTTCCTGTCAGTGAGCTTGTATGATGCACTTATTACAAAAGATATTATGTGTTTTATGTTGGAATTACTATTTTGACATGACTTCATGGACGAATTAATCTTGATGCATTTGTTATGATCTCTCGCTGGGCAAATAACCATTCATTCTAGGACCCCGTGAAAAGTTTATTAAATATTTTCTGTAACAATATACAGCGTGTAGAGATGGTATTTCTCTGTGGTTTCTTCTTTTGTCAGAACGTGACGAGTTCCGTAACTCATGGGGTTCGTAGGAGTACCACATTGTTGTGGAGTTATTTCCACAATAGAACTTGTAGTCGGACTAAATGCGTCCTAAATAGGGTAAACATACAGAAATGTTAGGAATTTGTAATAAGTGTTACGCAGAGTAATCGAGTTGTGGTCGCTGATAACTTACTCCTCCCTCGACTACCTACTGACTCCTACTTATAATAGGTGGGAGAGTCTATTATCTAGACAAGGTGTCTTCCACTATAACACACACGTACAGCAGCCTTCTTCTTCTTTTTCTGTGTACCGTGTCCGTACAGGACATGGACGATCATAGCTCTCCAAAGCTTCCTGTTCCTTGTGGCCCTTAGCAGTTATCTACTTTTGCCAAGGGCCCCGCACTCCGTTCCGCCATTCATTCACATAAGCTAGTTAGGTAGTTGGATCACTGCTTTCTCCTATCTCCCTTGCTCTCAAGATGCCCTGTGGGGGTTAAGTTTGCCAAACACTCCTTTCTTATTATGTGTTCAAGAAATTTAGGCTGTCTCTTTCTGATTCTAAGTGTGCTTTCTGTTTCCATTTTCTTTCACACTTTCACGTTGTTTACACGCTCCGTCCATGGAATTCTCAGTATCCTTCTGTAGATCCACATTTCTGTTGCCTCCTGTTTTATCGCCATCTCTGGGGACATTGTACAACATTCATTGCCATATAAGAGGATGCATATCAAACAGCAATCCAGTACTCTTTTCTTTGTTTCTAAGGAATTTTTTCGTTCATCAACAATTTGGAATACATCTTTCGCTAGTACCAATGTGTGTTTGGATTTCGGTGTTGCACCAAAAAGCAAATGCAAACAAAACAGGATTGACCGGAGATTGATCTCAGCACGTTGAATTCACTTTCCACGCTAATGACTGGTAATCTACCCGCACCTCCTTTTGTCGCATCTTCGTATGAGATGTTCGAAATTGTTTGGATGATTTAACTGTTTATCATTGTTATTTTGAAGGATAAAAAAGCAAGGAAAAAAAAAAGCAATTCAATGAATGACATCACAAGGGAATCCTAGTTAGGGTTTTTACGGTTCATACAGAGGGCCATACTTGAGAAGATCATAGTTCCAATTTTATTGCTCTGAACTATCTTATTGTTACAACGAGATGTATACGAATAATCAACTTATCTGTTCTACCGAGTGTGTCTTTTCTGAAATAGAGAACTGAATTTTAAAAAACTCTGAACAAACAGAAAAGTAATTATTTTGTTTGAATCATTACATATATTTAGCTGGCATATGATGTTTTTGTCGCAATGGAAAAATGAGTTTCAAATTAGATTTTCGACTGAATTTGGTAAAAAGCCCACAACACTATTAACATTTTGGCTGCATAAATAAATTATAAACGTTGTTGGGGTTTGTAACTTGTTTATCTCTCGTAAGTACAAACAACAATTTAGTCCTACTTTTGAAATAAAAAAAAAATGTGTTAAAATATATTCTGTGGTATTCACCAGTCTCTTAGTACTTTTACTAACGTGCCTGACTGGCTCTTGCAACTTCTTGTAGAACTTTTACATTGTCCACTTCTACTGATATGATAAAATAATTGATATAAAATATCCGAACAGATTATGTAAGATGAAATCCGTGAAAACCAGTTGGATATTTAATCTAAATTAATTTTGTTGTTAACGTTTCTTTCTGTACGAGCATTTTCAAAACAACTGACAAAAAAAGACACGTACACTCGAAGTACAGTGTAACCCGGATATAAGAGAGTTGTCGGGACCGGAGAAGAAGTATCTTATATCCGGGTTTCTCTTATATCAGGGTCTGGTCTATTTTGTTTTATTAACACAGGCTCTAATTTGGGACCAGAGACAATCTCTCTTATATCCAGGTTTCTCTTATATCCGGGTTACACTGTATTACGACTGTGCACGCATCTCCTGTGGGTGTGACTGTTTTACCAACTAGTCTACTGCTCCAGTAAGTATCTGACTCCTCCTGCTATCCTCTTTCCTCTCTAAAATTAGATCGTTTCGCCTATCATCCGCTTCACACTCCTCAGTCTTTTGAACAGGAGTAAAGGTTTATCCCTTGTTTCCTGTTTAGAATTGGGTTTCCGGCTCCTTATAAAAGCTATTTCTAACTCTACGTCTAACGTCTCCGCCTAAAACACTGAACTTTTATTTACTATTCAATTACTTTTTCTTTTCTCAGTAGGACTAGATAGGTTTGCCTATAGCCCGGTTCACCCTTCTCCCCGTTCATTTGAATGATTTGAAAGATTTATCCCTTGTTTCCTATTTCGGATTGGGCCTCCGGTTCTTTTTCTAAGGTAGCCCTCAACCTCGAATGGCACCAGTGCGTTGTACAGGGTTAATATCGCTGTAAAAAAATAAATAAATAAGGCAAACCTGCCACTTAGAAACGATGTTGTTAATATAAAAAAAGTATTAATACCTAATATAATTTAATTTTAGATTTTAAAAGTTGTTTTGAAAATTTTCGTACAGAGATACACATTAACCATAAAAGGAAAATGAAACATTTAACTGGTTTTCTCGAATTCTGTTTTGCATTCTTCTGATATGTAAATCAGACAACCTCTCACATCTTACTAATATTAAGCTGTGTTGACTTTTAAGTAAAAAGAAATGATAACTATCAGTAGCTTTTAGGTTGAATGTTTCACATTCAAATAAGGAAAAATATGTTTAAAATTCATCCGTTCCGGAAAAAAAAAGAGAGAAACAAAATGAACAGAAATTCTTAAAACCTACTGGAAATATAAATTTAGACTTTTCACCTCGATGCCTTGTCGAACAAATTCGAATTGACTTCTGTAATCATTTTAGGGGGAGTTTCTTCCATAGTCTGGATCCGATTTTGAATCGGATATTTTTGTCTCACACGCGAAAGAGCTCGTAAAGAATTAGCTGAAGAAAAGAGGATATTATCACAAACTTAGCCGCACCACCATGCAACCAACTCGGAACGAAATCCGTATTTAGTGAGATTAAGAGTGCTTCCTAGGCAACCCTCGCAAACCATTGATACTGAGTTCGATCAACGTTAAGAACGTCTTTATTGTGGTCTTGCACCATAAGTAAGCTAAGTTTAGTTAATATCTACGCTTTTTGTTAATGGTTAATTTTTATTAATGCCGACAAAAATGGCGAATCAAGTTCAAATTCCGATCGTGATGATAAAATTTTGTTAAGTGATCTACGATTGCTCAGTAAATCGGAACAAATATTTAAAAAATATTTTCCACTTGAATTTCAAATAGACAATAAGGCTAGAATAAAAAGAGTGGCTGGAATTTTAATAATTTCCACTAAAGAAGCGTTTTTCTCCCCCCGAGAATACTCACAGTCTAAATGAAGGAGTGATGGGAAATTTTCTGAGTTTTTAATAAAATAGGTGATTAGAATAATGATCCAGGCCGGTCTCGTGGAAACTCAATTGTAGAGGAAATCATGTTAGTAAATATCAATTTTTACTCATATTTATTTCATCTTTATTCTTGCCGCTTTCTATCACTTCCGGATTATCATTCTACAAATTTATTAATGGTAATGGTGAAAATAGCCGTTTCCATACAAGAAACATTCATTGACTGAACAGGTAGTGTTACTGTCGGTTGAAATCTATGAAATCCTTTAGCAAAATAATTTTTCAGGAAATTCGAATTTTCAAGTCCAATAAATGTTATAGTTCTTTTTAATATTGATGGTAGATTCCTTCCAAACTTTTTGTTTTTGGTTGTGTGGAAAGCTAATAATTTGATTATGTCATTATTTTCTTTTCTGCTTAAATGTGTTACCCATGTTCTGTTGTTGTTATTGAAAGTGTTCAAGTGATGTGGCGTTTATTTGGTAAAGCACTTCGTTTGTGATTTTTCGATAAGGTCTGATGACGGATTTATAGGATTCATTCGTTTGAAGCCATGCTTAATTATTGATCTGAGAAAACGACCGTATATAGATTGTATATAGATGGTAGTTTAGACATTTCTGAATAAGTCGGACGCAATGCATGACCGCCATATTAGACCTTATAATGTTATCTAAGAAGACTTACATTTTTCAAGCTTATATTTTGCTTTTGTATCCTTGTGGTGTTGGACAAAACTCTCCCTGGCGCATACTATTCTGTGTTCAGCTTCCTCATTTCCTAAACAAAATTTGTAATGACTGATTCATAAGTCTATAGGGTTTTGATGAAGGATTATTTTCTTTAAGAAATAAAGGATTCATTCGTTTCAAGCTATTTTTAATCACTGGTATAAAAAAAACGATTGTATATAAATGATAGTTTGTACATTTCTGAAGGAGTTGGGTACCATGCCATATAAAAGTCTAGATTAATGTTACTTATTTTCGAAGTCATGAAACCAACACTCCCTGCTGTTTATTTCACTAGTTTTAGTCGCTGATACATAACTACACTAAATAGGAAGTAGTGGAGATGAGTGAATCGAAAAGCAATCTTTACTCTCATAATCGTTTGCGCAATCGTAAAAGTCATAGGCATACGTCTTGTGACTGATAAGATTTTTGGTTTCTTGAATTTAAGAAGAGTGATAATCATCTTGATATTTACTATACATAGAGTGACCTTTTCTTACCTTGTGTAGATAACTATATATACACATATGTATAAACAGAGAGAGCGAAATACACTGACGTGGCAAAAGTCATGGTTGAGCAGTATATAAAGATAATGGTAGGTATAGGCAACTTACTTTGAATTTCTTACAAATGCCCAGATCGTCTTAAGAGCCGATGGAAACTGGGTGAAAATAGTAATGTCAAAAAAGCCGTTTCCACATAGGGAACGTTGGGCATGCATTGATCGAAAAGTTAGCGTTACTGTCGCTTTAAATTTATAAAATCGTTTTTCTTAAACGTTTTACAGAAAATTGAAACAGAATTGAAATTTTTTCGAAACCTTTTGTTTGAGGTAATATTGAAAGTCGATATCTTTATTATATAATTTCTCTCTAGTTGTATGTGCTATCCATTTTAATTGTTGCTGTTATTGGAAGTCTTCATTATAAAATCTCTTGTAATCGTTTGCCCAAATGTAAAATTCATGAGCCTTCGTCATGTGAATGACAAGATTTTCGGTTGCTTGAATTTACGAAAAGTGATAATCTTTCAACGCATTCTTGATATTTACTATACTTAACCATCTTTTGTGTATCATGTATGGTACAAGGCCAACTAGGAGACATTAAGTGTAAGTTATTTGAAACATTCAAACGTCTCAAAAATCGAAACCATGGCGTTTTACTTGGGTTTGGACATCGCCTGTAGGAAACACGCCATATCCGCAGTTCAGTTAGCCACGTGCGAAAAGCAAGGGTGATCAGGTCTGTTTCGATTCATGACTGACTAGGCAGAAGATTTTCCCGTAAGATGTTGCCGTTTCTTTCAGGGTTAGACTGGTTGCCAACCAAGGCTATAGGTTAGAGTCTGTCCTGCTATTCAACTCATAGCTGCGGGGAGAAGGGATGGATTCATACTTTTCCCATCGGTATATGTGCGTAAGATAATGCAACAAGCCCGACTGGAACTCGAACTCGGTTCTCCGATTTCTCATTCCGAGACGTTATCCATTACACAACATCATTTATTGGCATAAGGTCATAAGTTTAGGCGTTCGGTAAGGAGTGAACACACTGTACTGATTGCGTGCGATACCAGCTTGCTAACCAATGCTTCAGTTTGTATTTATCATCTTCGCCAGTCTCGTGACCGGGTATGGTCGTAAAAGCGTTCTATGCGCAGATTGAGGCTGAAGCCGGTCGAAACTCTGTGTAGCTACCATCTCCCGTTTGAACTCCCCACTGCCGAGAGCCTCGGAAGCACTACACATGGAATTGCCTTTATATTAAAGTTTAAGAGAAAAATATTTGTATTTTCGAAATGGAATTTACATTGTTAATTTTCATACATTTTTTTTCAAATTATTCTTTTATAACAGTAATGTGCTTATATTTATAGAGAAATGAAGTTTGTAGGGTGTATAATACTATCCGAAACAAAAGTGAAAATGATGAGACAAAATGTAAAAGCTTATAAACGACGCGTTTCACCAGCGCCTGGTGGTGTCTGCTTCTTCAGGTCGGAATGAAAGACAAAAATTTGTGAGGAAAATGCGTTTTTTAGGATGAGAGGAGCAATAAATTAAATTAACTTATAAGATCTGATAACCAGAAACGGTTTATTTCTTTGTTTGTTATATATATATATATACACACACACGTATATACGAAAGAAAGTAAAAAAACTTATACACACTTTTGTTTGAAGATATGTTATGTCGGAATATCGGATATTATTTAACTTACCGTCATATATATATATATATATATATATATATATATATGTGTGTGTGTGTGTGCGCGCGCGTGTGTGTGTGTGTGTGTGTGTGCGCGTGTGTGTGTGTGTGTGTGTGTGTGTGCGCGTGTGTGTGTGTGTGCGCGCGCGCGCGCGCGCGTGTGTGTGTGTGTGTGTGTGTGTGTGCGCGTGTGTGTGTGTATAATTTCTGATAAAAAAGATCTGTAAAAGGACAATATGAATAAAGACAAAATTATCTTAATGGTCGGCTAAGATAAGTTTTCCTTTTGGCTTTATATATATATATATATATATATATATATATATATATATATATATATATATATATATATATATATATATATATATATATTAGGTCCGTTGATGTCTTTTGGATTTGAAATCAAACCAACAGCATTGTTTAATTGCTACTAATGCATTATTGTTTTCATTTTAGGTGTCTGGAACAGAATGCAAAGACAGAGACGGAAATGTGTAAGTTTGTTTTTCAGTCATTTTAATTTTATTCTAGTCAATATTTAAATACTCTCTTTTTATTTAGAACCTTAATGAATTATACCTGACAAATAAGAAGATATTAAGGTTCGGTAGATATCGGCTCGGACTGAGGAATCGGAGAGCCGTGTTCGAATTACACTCAGGTTCGTTACATTCACTTATGTGCAAATACATTTGTGAAAGGCATGAATCCATTTCTTCTCCCCTCAGCTATGGATTGAATAGCAGAACAGTCTGGGTGTTATAAACTCGGTTGGCAACCGGTCTAGAAGAAGGACAACTCTGAACTCAAAACCTAAGCAGAGTCGTTCGTTTCGGGGTCTTGTGGCATACTATATGCACCAGTTTTCTATATTCGTCTCCTCCAAAAATGTGGTTAGTCCTGAACATGACTTCACCATTATAATCATTTATTTATTTATTTTTTACTGCTTATCAACCTTTTGGGGGTTATTTAAAGCCGGAGCATTTTTTGAGATTGTAAGATTTTTTAATACAATTTCTACTATTTAACCTATAGCTAAGGGGAAAAGAAGTGGATACATACATTTCTCAAGGGTATTTGCGCGTAAGTGAATATATCAAATTTGACTCGAGTTAGAACTCGGCTCTCTGCACTGTAATCAAATCATATGTTTGGAGAGCACTGGCTGCTCGGTTCTAAGAACTGAATTGCTGTAACCTCATACGTCGAAAACGACGGGAGAGTCCAGTTTATTTTTTTGGGAACAAGAATTATCTTAAACTGTGCTTTTGCTCTTAATACATTCGTCACGGGTTATTATCCGTTAGATATCGTATGAAGCTACTTTGTTTGCTGAGGTGAGCCGATTAAATAACCCAAAAAGCCTTTGTCTAAGGCATCACAATTAAAGGCAAGTTCTACCTCTGTATTTATATCGTAATGGCGACGAAATTATTTCCGTTAAATTCTTTATATAATTGTTAGTTGATTTATTAATAATTGTGTACTTTCGCTAGGTTTTCTAATTCTATGCAGTTTTATTATTCATTTTTATGATTCATTTAATTAATTTTCACCCAATACAAGGTCCAAGAGCCACTCAAAGTAAATAGTTATTAGATGACTTTGTTGTATGCATTTAAGAAGTAGAAGGAGGATGTAAGTATAGATTATGAAGATACATACAATAGATAATGGCTGACTCTAGCTTTAAAGAGATTAAGACTGTAGCATTCGAGAAAGCATCTTTTCCGTTGTCTGTTCTACGATGATCTAAAAACGTTTTTTTGTGTGTGTTTTCCGAGGGATGCATTTATATTTGTAAAACTTTGCCGGATACCACAACAAAAACACTGTGATCATAACAACCATGAATCAAAGGGGGTTCTAAATTATTTTACCTGAGACTGAAGGGTCTGATATTTTATGGCCAATAATAAAATCTAGATAAGAGGTCTTCAAAGAGACCATCCACTGCCGACGAGAAGTGGAGTGAAGTAAATAAATAAATAAAAGCATTCGGGATAAAGTGTCACTCGATTGGAAAGTTAAGAGTTCCACTCGTAGAAGTATATAGATAGGATCGTAGAATAAGTTAATTATGAACCGTCAGTCGGAGATGTAGATAGTAACGAGTTTGAAAGAAAACATCGTAATGTAGAGTAGAGTCAGGCAGAGAATCAGTCGCAGTACTCGTTGGCCGAAGGGAAGATCTGGCCCGTTAGTCTGCGTGAGTGAAGACAGAAGTAACAGCGAAGATGTTCCAAGTGCCCGCTACCTATTCTCAGACCGTGTCAGATGAATCCCAATAACCAATGTAATGAAGATATTTCATGTTTTCTGTTCTCGTCGTACACGGGACCTTTCTCAATTTTTGTTCGCATTGGCATAAACGAGAATAAAAAAAATAACGTGGGGTGATTTGTCCTGTTGGTGAAAAACTGGACGAAGGATGCAGCCGTATTTTTACACTTTTATTAACTATGAATTATCATTATTACTGCATTTTTGCAAATTTTTACGACCCTGTGTCCAGATAAGATATTAGCTTTTATAACATTATGTCATTGACGCAGAGAAAGAAATCCGTACCGACCGACTTCATGTATTTAAAGAGGATAGAAAATAAGACAAGAGAGACGCTTTTAATGTGGATA
>OZ038490.1:36524395-36531895 GCA_964036315.1 Acanthosepion esculentum
AGCCACAACCAAAACCCTATGAAAGTATAAAAATACATTTTTATAGTAAAATTACTAGCAATACATTTTATAGTAGAATTACCAACAATTTATATATTTATCTGTAGTTGAAGGTATGCACTTACGTTCAAAATATATTTAGTTGAAACCATAAATATTTGTTCAAAATATTTAGATCTCGGCATTAAATAACCCATAGAGGTGTTGATATGCCGCTAAACCAAATCAACTAAACCATTTAATCTTTGCTCTGAGAAAAAGACATTTCTGAATGAGTTGAACGCCATATTTGGCATCCATATGAAAGAGCAGATTATTGTTACTTTTTCAGTAATATCATTAGGAAAGTCATGAAACTAATCCTCCCTGCTGTTTATCTTACTCCTAGTTTAGCCGCTACGATAAACAGAGAAAAGTAGAGGAAAATTAATCCAAATGCAATATCTGTTGTCATAATCGCCTTTCCAACAAAATAAATCATTGTCCTTATCGCGTGTGAATGACAAAATCTTTAGTTGTGTGGATTTTCATCTTAATACCCGTTGCTTTTTATCTCAAATCCCAGATCATCATTATTAATGGCAATGATAAGGACAAAATTAGCCGTTTCCATACATTGACCGAACAGTTAATGTTACTGTCGGTTGAAATTTATAAAATGTTTCATTGAAATAGTTTTGCAGGAAGTTAGACTTCCTAAGTCGGCTAAATGTTATAGCTCTTTTTGATAATGATGGGAGTTTTCTTTCAAACCTTTTGTTTTTGTAGCGTTTAAAGTCTGCTTGATTTTATCATTTCTTCTTCTAGTTATACATGCTACTCTTCTGTTCTGGTTGCTGCTGTGAAATGTTCAAGTGATGTGGCGTTTGGTATTTGGTAAAGTCCTTTGTGATTCTGTAACGCCGGTCTATAGAATCTGATGAAGTTTTTCTTTAAGATTTGAAAGATTCATTCTTTTAAATTCATTTTAAACCACTGATCTGAAAAGAAAACTGAGTGTATATAGATGATAGTTTAGACATTTCTGGATAAGTCGGACGCCATACATGACCGCCATATTAGAGTCTCGACCTGGCAAGTTTATTTAAGAATGTCACTTGAATTTTTCAGGTTAATATTTGGATTATATGGTATCTTGCTCTGTTGAACAAAACTATCCCTAGCACAAACTATCCAGAGTTAATTTTCCTTATTTCCTAAGCTAAAGTTTTGATGACGGATTCAGTAGATTTGATGAAAAATTGTTTTCTTTCAAGCCATTTTAAATCACTGATATGAGAAAACGATTATACACAGATAATACTTTGCACATTTCTGAATAAGTCGTACGTCATGCTTGACCGCCATGTTAGAGTTTAAACCTGACAAGGTTATTTAAGAAGATTTGAATTTTTTAGGCATATATTTTGGTTTTATAACATCTTGCGGTGTTGGACAAAACTATCCCTGACGCATACTATTTTGTGTTCAACTTCTTTATTTCCTAAACAAAATTTGTGATGACTGATTCATAAGTCTATAGGGTTTGTTGAAAGATTGTTTTCTTTAAGAAATAAAGGATTCATTCGTTTCAAGCCATTTTTAATTACTGACCTGAAAAAAAAAACGATTGTATATAAATGATAGTTTGTACATTTCTGAAGGAGTTGGGTGCCATGCTTGACATCCATATGAAAGTCTAGATTAATGTTGATTACTTTCGCAGTCGTGAAACCAACACTCCCTGCTGTTCATTTCACTAGTTTGATCAGGTTTGGATCGCTGATACATAACTACGCTAAACAGGAAGTAGTGGAGATGAGTGAATCGAAAAACAATAAAATAAAATAAAAACTTTCTGAGAGGAAACTGCGCCCTGGCCAGATTTGAATTTACATCAACCTTCTCACCAGGAAGCCCGCTTGTCTGTCGTCTGACATTTTTTTTTAATTATTCATCCCAAGCAAGACAAAGTCACGAAGACGCAAGGTGGTTACTGAGCGTGAGTGAATATCAAATAAGAATTATAAATACTATTAATGAGAAAGAAGAATAAAAGAACATGAATTAAAACGACAGAACATAACGCGTGACATTGCATTTAAATTTTTTGAAGATCAATATAACTGAAAAGCAAGAAGCCGGAAGAGAGTTCCACAAACTATAATTGTAATATAAGAAACTGTTAGCATAGAACATACAGTTATATTCAGCCATTTCAACTGTGAGATGATGAGACTTTGCCGCCAATCTAGTAGTACACTTGAATTTATAAAGTCTAGGCACCAAAGAGGGAAGCTCATCAGAACAATTACATGAATATATTTAGAGAAAACACACAGAAAAACTACATGACGTCCGTGAGAAAATTACTGAAACCGAGATGCCATGTCAGGACCAATAACATTGCAGATTCTTCTTTCTATTTTATCAATAATCTCTAACTATATAGCAGAAGCACCAGACCAGATGTGAGAGCAATATTCAATGCATGGACGAATGGTAGACTTGCAAAGGTTTAAGATAGATTCTGGCAAGAAAAACTGTCTAGCGCGATTCAGTGAACCAGGTTTCCTAACTGCGGACCTAATAATTGTTTCATTATAAGCAATTGCAATAAAAGGCACCGGAAATAGGAAGAAAAAAATATAATAATATAATAGATTTCTATTGTATTCTGCAGTGCACTATTGAAGAGCGTCTAATGTTAATTGCAGCACCTTGTCTTGATAATGAATACATTTTGTTGTTTTTAACTATTGCTGGTTTCTGATGCTTGTTAATATCAACTGTAATTTCACGTTGAAAGCTTCAGTAAATGGTACCGGTTCCCGTAAGATTACTGAAGTTAAGCAACGTCGAGTCTGGTAAGTACTTATATGGAAGACCGCTTGGGAATATCAGATACTGTAAGCTTGGATGTTCTGGTGGCGTAATGGCTCAGAATTGGAAATTGGTGAATTGAGTTCCAATTCCAATCGGGTTCGATATATATTCACTTAGGATTAATACCATTGGGAAAGGTATGAATCCAACTCCCCCCGACCCCACAAGCTATACTATATAACATCAGGAAGAGATAGTTGAAATTTCTAGGGCACATAAAGAGGAAAAGGTGCTTGGAAAATTTGATACTCACAGGACAGATTGCAGTCAAAGAGGATAACAACACGTGACCTATCTAACGAGCTTGAGTAAATGGCACTGGTTCCCGTACGATCACCGAAGTTAAGCAACGTCGAACCTGGTCAGTACCGAGATGGGAACCGCTTGAGAATACTAGGTGCTGTGAGCTTTGATGTTCGAATGTTGTAATGGATAATGGTTCGAAATTGTTAATCGGAGAGCCGAGTTCCAATTCCACGTGTGTTGGTTATATTCATTTATTTGCAAATATCCTTGGGAAACGGATGAATCCACCTCTTCTTCTCCCTGCTATGGGTTAATTTGTAGGACTTGTATCACTATGGGTTAATTTGTAGGACTTGTATCACTATGGGTTAATTTGTAGGACTTGTATCACTATGGGTTAATTTGTAGGACTTGTATCACTATGGGTTAATTTGTAGGACTTGTATCACTAAATCATTATTATCTCCCCCAAAATAATTCTTACAATCTAAAAGAATACTTTCTGGCTTTAAATAACGTACAAAGGGTTGATGAGCCTTAAAAAACGAATTAATCAAATCAAAATAAACAAAAAAATCATGCCTTCTTGAGCAGAACACCTCTTTTTTTAACACCCGAATATAATCATTAAGATGAAGACGATAAAATTCGGTTCACTTTTTATTAGAAATATTTTATTATTATCTGACTGGTATGAAAGAATTTGAAGAATAAGCAGTAAGAATTTGCTTTAAAAATCAAAATCGTAATAATACATAGAAGATTTTAACTAATTATATATTCTGAGATCACATTTTATATAAAGCCGGGTGTTGTAATGACTGAAATGCAAACTAAGGCATTCTAGCGTTTGGCGCCTTTTGACGCTTTCTCTTCAATTGAATAACGAGATGTTGATAGATGTCTCTTCACAATAAACTCTATTAAGCGCAGTATCATATTCTGAAATCTTTGCTTATAGAGACACTCAGTATAGATTTCTGAAACAAATATTTACTGTGCTCACAAACGTTCGATCAATATTTTAAACTTTAATGTCGTTCTTCGAAGCGCTATTTTAAATCGACAGGAAACTTCTGAAATTTATATTGAAGAAAAAAAAAAGTCATAAAAGTACAAGGGGAGAGTACTCTTATAAAATACGTTCAAAATGCATGCAAATGTATATGTGAAGCAATGAAAACAAAATTGTGTTCTTTACTTTTCTTTTAAGTTTTTTTTTTCTCTCGTCTCATTTCTTCCTGTTTCAAGTATCTCTTTCTTTATGTGACCATTCAAGACTTTCGTCGCCTTCCTTTAGAAATCATTCCCGGTATGGACTTTAATCGAAATCTCTTCGCTTAGTCTGTCTTTTTATATTCCTGAACTATTACATCTATAAATATTTATCTTATCTTCTCTTTATTCTTAAAAAACAATTTTTTTATCATTTTAGTAATATTTTTCACTAAGAATTATTTTTAATATGAAAGCCTGTTGTTTTTTTCCTTTTTAAAGATTTCAATCGTTAAAAACTGTATTCAGTTAAAGACACTTGATTAAATAACAGAATGATTTATCTGTAAACACGATGCATCGGCGCCCATATCACCTAAAGAAATATCTAGTGCAATCAAAACTATATATATATATATATATATATATATATATATATATATATATATATATATATATATATATATATATATATATATATATATATATATATATATCGACAGAATTATAAAGATTTGCCAACTTATTTCAAACCAATGTTTTCTTCATTTTCGATAATGGTTTGTTATAAAATGAAATTCTGATTACGGATAGGAACGCGTTTTTTTTTTACCTTGTCTTTTCTTATACTTGCTAGAAACTGCCCCTTTCCAAAATATTTCCTAAACAATCAACATATTTTTGAAATATCGACGATTATTCATATAACCCCCAGCAAAAAAAATATTGCCTGATTTTGTAAATAAGCTAAATCACATGGAACATAAAACTGAATTTACTTATAAAATAAAAACAAACAATATGATGTTAAACCGTACAGATAATGATCTACACAAATTGTTGTTTTATTCCCCTCCCCCCCACAGACAATGAATTGTACATATGGGGACTAGTTAGGACTTTCATGGAGACATTGGGGTATTATGGTGGATGTAGCAAGAAAATTAAGTGATAACGCGCAGTTTGGTGTTAGGAATATTGTGATAAAATTTAAAAAAAACAAACAATATGATATTAAATCGTATGGATAATGATCTACAACTAAACGTCCCTCGAAAATCTGACAAGGAAATTGATCTCATAAACTTCTATTCACACCACTAAAACAAAATAATATCTTGAATAATTAAGGATTTCTACTGAAGAGCATTTAGAAATTATAGCCGTTAATATTTACATACACTGAATATTGCTGCCATATCTGGTCTGGTGTTCCTGCTATACATCTCGGGGTTCTCGACAGAATTAAAAGAAGGGTTTTAATAAGGGTCTATTTCCATGCGAATGGTTCTGACGAACTACATTCCCTAATTCCCCCAGTTCTAACCCTTACAGCTAAGATCCGCCATGCTACGCACATTGTAGCGAACCAACCTCATTCCCTTCGTATTCCATTGGCGATATGTAAGTTCCACCGGAAAACATTCTTCCTTCGAAAAGCTACTTTGCGCAACCGACTCCAAAGAGGATGCTTCCTCGATCACTACAATTTCAACCTGTTCAAGTCTAGGGTTAACTATTACTTTTCTCGCATATCTTCATAAACTGTGCCTCTTACCTCTTACTCTATAAGCCTCTACCTCGAGTGGCGCTTGGACCTTGAATAGGATGAACATTACTGACAAAAAACTTTTCATCCCCAAACAAGGCAATAAAGCCACTAATACGCGGATGGGTACTGAGAGTGAAAGAATATAAGAAAAAAGTATTATTAAGGAACGAGAACAATAAAAGAACAGGGCACTATTTACATTATTCGGACTATTGTCTTCATCTTTGTCGCCATATTTATTGCAACGTTTCGGCCGCTGTACGCTCCGGCCTTCTTCAGGTGGTTGGAATGTCGAACTGAACCCTTTATTTCGCTCACTGGGGTAGACTGTTCTGGTTCCACGTGCCATGTTTAATGGATGTCAGTTATCAGTTATCTCCTGTTAATTCCCCTCTCACACTCTTTGGGTCCTGTCACTGGATCTAACCAACGCCTTTATCCACTGTGCCATGTGTCCTTGAGGACATCTTTGTATGAATTTCTGGGTATTATAAACCTAATGTCTTCAGCAACCATTTTTTACCAGTGATCATATTGCAATTTTTGTTGTTATTATCGCTTTTCTCTGGCACTCCTTATTACTGGTTCCCATATTGTATTCATTTCTATACTTGGTCAGCTGAGGAGATTTTTGTGGCCTAGCATATGTGCTGATTCCTTAAGTTTACGAATTTTCCAATGGTGTTCTCTGTCTATGATCTCAACCTGATCCCACAGAGGGCGGTGATCTCCCTTTTCTATCCATATGTGGTCAGCCACGCCTGATATTTCCACTTCCCCTCGTGTTACACCTTCCGGTGTTCTTGAAGCCTTACCTTAAGGAGGCGGCCTGTCTCCCCTTTATGTTTCTTTCCACAGCTGCATGGGATAACGTATACACAGTCTTTAGTCAAGTTCTCCTCTATGGGGATCTTACTCGGGAGAGATATCTGCGAAGTGTCGTCCAGCTTTTGAAGGTTGTCCTGCTGTTATATGGACCTCAGATCCTTTGTATTTTCTCTGATGACCCCTTCACATAAGGCAGGCAGACTGTTTTCTGAGTGTTGTTGTTTTCCTCTTGTACCCGCCTATCCCAGTTTATTGGGACTGCTGCCATGTCCCCATTTACCCATGTTACGTTGTAGGGAATTAACAGGAGATAACAGATAACTGATATCCATTAAACATGGCACGTGGAACTAGAACAGTCTACTCCAGTGAGCGAAATGAAGGGTTCAGTTCGACATTCCAACCACCGGAAGAAGGCCGGAGCATACAACGGCCGAAACGTTGTAATAAATATGGCGACAAAGATGAAAACAATAGTCCGAATAATGTAAATAATGTCCTGTTCTTTTATTGTTCTCGTTCCTTAATAATACTTTTTCAGATATATAGACAGATACAAAAGAACAGGAATTAAGAAGATAGATGTTAACTCTCGGCATTGCATTTAATTTTTTCTAAATCTAACTTGACTGGAAAGCCGGAAGTGTTCCACAAGCGAGAAGTGCGATAGAAGAAACTGACAGCATAGAATTCTTGTTACATCTCGCCATTTCAACTGTAAAATCTTGACGCCAATCTAGTACTACACTGAAATTCTTCAGAACAATTACCACACAAAAGGCACATTGGAGCTA
>OZ038490.1:36536895-36564395 GCA_964036315.1 Acanthosepion esculentum
ATTCATACCTATCTCATATTGTTTCTTTCTTTCTAGTTTCCTATCTATCTATCTATCTATCTATCTATCTATCTATCTGAGTTTATTTATTTACTCATCTATTGATACCTATCTCATATTCTTCGTTTCTTTCTATATTTCTATCTCTCGATCTATCTTAGCTTTCTTTCTTTGCCTGTTCATTCCTATCTATCTATCTATCTATCTATCTATCTATCTATCTATCTATCTAATTAAAATCATAATTTGATAGTTCGAAGAAAACAATTGTTCACACAGAATAAGTTCTCTTTTTAAGAAAAGCTGAATTGATTTACATTGGCAATAATTTAAAAGCAAAACGAATCTTTAATTACAATAAGAAAGTTTGATGATCTCTTTCGAATTATCCGTCAATTTCTTCTAAATAAGAAATAAAATAACTTGTGAGTCATTATAACCTTATTTCTTCTCCTTCTGTGACCGTTATTTTTCTACCCTTTCTCTGGGGCAGGGTTCATTCTTTATGTTATCATAAAAGTGATTCCCTTCTAAGACATCCATACAAATACTTCGTGACGCACAAAATTTCAAAAGTTTTAGCCCCTCACTTTTCAACTCTTGGTGTATTTCAAACAAAAATTATATTGATTAGAATCGATTTTTTTTCATTAAAATCAATCAAAACGGCCATTTTTTACACTTTTGTAAACAAAAGTTAATTCTCAGTTTTAAAAATCATGAAAAAATAAAATATTTCTGAAACGTTATTTGTAGAAAAATTAGCAAATGTAATGTTAAATTAATCAGATTTGAAACAAATATTACTTACTTATAGCATAAAATGTTGTATATAAACATTTCTTAACTACGAGGTCTTGATTTTCTGACGTGTTAATCGATTTATTTACATTCGATTGACAACCGAACGTGTACATAGTTACGTCTGGTGAAGAAGACGATAAATTTTTTTCTCCGTAAAGCATGCAACATTTAAATACTAGATTTTTCTGTTTGTACATTCACACTTCAGAAAGTCTGCATGTAATTGCATACAAAATCAAATCGAAAATCTCTTTAAAATATTCGGGGTCACCAGATTGTAATAAGCTTTACAATATATGATTAGTAAATATAGTTTGCTTAATAACAATATTTCCTGAAAATTATCTCATTGAAAATGAATTTTAAAAGATTTAAAAACTTTATAAATTATTCAATTTAAAATTGTAAAAAATGAAAACAAATCTTGTAAAACTTCATTTTTCGTCGAAATCTTTTTTCTTCAGACAATATTTTCTTTAATATATATTATTCAGAAAACCAATTAAAAGCTTCTCTAATGACTTGGTTTTATTGCGTTTTTTATTTTTCGATTCAGAACAACGTAAAATTCGGCGATTTAAATTCTTCAAAGAATTTTGCTTTTAACTAATATAGTAACTAAAACTTATCTCGATGAATTTCTTAAGTTTTCATAAAATTAAGGGGCTGGAATTAAGGGGCTGAAACACATCTAAAATATATATATATATATATATATATATATATATATATATATATATATATATATATATTTACCAAGATGTTCTAATATAAAGAAATTTCAAAATAATTTCATTAATTTGTGAATAAAACTTGAAAACTTTATTATAATCTGACAATTATCTGATTTTTGCAGGAATTTCCAAATGTGTCTCTCACCGCAAAAATGAGGCTGATGCAAGAAAAACAAGTTTTTTAATCAAAATTTCGAATGTTCTAAAAAGAGTAAAAAATTAATTCTTCCTCTTAATGTAACATACTGATTTTGACTATAAAACTGTTTTCATTATGTTTGTAGCATTTTTTCATCAGGGTATGCTGATTTTTTTGCGTTTTTGTGGAGGTAGTTAAATTTTTGATTTTTATTACAACTATTTTGGCTTTTTTATCCTTACACTTTGTGTGAACAGATAAAAATCTTGACCGCTTCAAGTCTAAGGTTAACCGTTATCCTTCCTACTTAACCTCACGAACTGCACTTCTTGCATTTTCTTTGGCTCATGCACCACACAGTAGCCCTCTACCTTGAGTGGCTCTTGAGCCTTCTACTGGGTGAACGTTGGAATAAAAAAAGTTAAACCTGAACATATTTTGAGTTGTAAGAATAATTCTTTTATGCGAATGAATATTGCATTGACAATTCTTTTAATAGCGATCTTTTTCAAAATACGATTCCTACATTTTAATCCATAGCTGGTGGGGCAGGGATGAGATAAACCTTTCTCAAGAGTATTTGCGCGTAAGTGAATGCAACACGCCCGACTAAAATTCGAATTTGGCTCTCGGAATTGTTATTCCGAGCCGTTAGCCGTTACACCACCATCATTGTTGCATCGGAAGAGATAGCAGCAGACTTGATACATGCTGAAGTAAATGAAATAGAGAAAAGATGCCTTTAAAAAGCTAAGCAAAATACTAAGACACAGAGTAATTTCGTTATAAACCAAGAAAGGCGTGATTCATTGCTATGTAATATTAGTCCTATCATATGGCATCGAATGCTGGACAATTTCCTCATAGATAAAGAGAAAAATTAAAGTAAAAGTAATGTGGTTCTACAGAAGGATGCTGAGAATATCTTGGCCTGAACATTTAAACAACGAGGAAGGAAATCAACGAATAACCTAACCTTGACCCTAATCTCAACCCTAAACCTAATGAGCAGGATGACAAAATGGTGAAGTCAGGGTGGACAGTAAAACAACAAATATTTCTGATGCTAAGTATAAATGGCTCTTTTTTCGGTGTTGTTTTCCTTATAACTTCTTCGTTGCTTACATATTCCAAACATGGCATTTTTTAAAAATTCAATTCACCCCAAGCAAGGCAGTAAAACCACTATGACGCAAGGGTGTGAGAGAATACGATAAAAATATTAGAGAGAGATAACAATAAAAATGAGGAATGAAGAAGACAATCGATAATGTATTTAAATTTTTGAAGATCAACATTGAGCAGAAAGGATGGAACCGGAAGAGATTTCCACAGGCGGGAAGTGCTACAAAAAGAAACTGCTAGCATAGAACTTACGGTTACATCCTGTAAAACGATGTGACTCTGTTGCCAATCTAGTACTCTCGTAAATCCATTAAGTCTAGTCCGAAAGAGCAAATCTCATCAGAACAATTACCATGAAAGTCTATATAGAAGCGGTTGGAAATATTAAGAAACAGGAAAATTTTGCTTCTTTTTCTATGTACCGTGTCCATTCAGGATGTTAACGATCATGGCTCTCCACAATTTCCTGTCTTTTGTAGTTCTTAATAAATTTTATCTTTTTGCTAACTCTCCTAAACCTTGTTCCGCCATCCTCAAGCTCGTTAGGTAGGTTATTTGTCATTTTTCTCTATCCTTCTTTCCTTCAATATGTCCTGTGAGTATCAAATTTTCCAAGCCCTCTTTCCGCATTATGTTCCCGATAAATTTTAACTATCTCTTCCTTATGTTAAGCATAAGAGTCCTTTTTGTTTCCATTTTTTTCTAAAATTTTATCACTGTTCAGCCCCTGGTATCCTAAGCATTCTTCTGCGGAACCACATTTCTGTTGCTTCAAGTCTCTTCTTCCTCCGGGAGACGAATGTACTCCACTTACAGCCATATAGGAGGACTGATATTGCATAAAAGTTCAGTAGTCTTTTCTTTTTTTCTAAGAAATTTTTCCTTTGGAAGCTATATTTCGCCATTTCAAAAGTGCCTTCCGATTTCAGTGTCACACTTTCCGTCCTCTGTTAAAACACATCTCAGATATTTAAATTGTTGTACTTGCTTGATTTTCGTATCTCCAGTTTGAAATTTCTATGTTCGGCTGTTCCTTTTGCTAACAACCATGCGTTATCTTCTTGCACTTGACGTTCAGCCATTTTATTTCGCTTTCCTTCACTACCATCTGAAGGAATTCTTCTAGTTCCGTTTCTATGTCTGCTTTTAATAATGTGTAATCTGCATATATTATGTTAAGATTGTGGCCGCTAATAATGAATTCTGGTAGGACTTCTAATTCTATCAGAGAAACAAAAGAAAGAGTGATGAATTCTAACGTAATATCAATCCTCTTATATGGCAGTGAATGCTGGACAATTTCCTCACAGATGAAGAGGAGAATTGGAATAACAGACATGGTTC
Source organism: Acanthosepion esculentum (assembly GCA_964036315.1). Taxonomy (NCBI): domain Eukaryota; kingdom Metazoa; phylum Mollusca; class Cephalopoda; order Sepiida; family Sepiidae; genus Acanthosepion; species Acanthosepion esculentum. The sequence goes on from OZ038490.1 coordinate 36,541,042, forward strand.
TTTAAAAGGATGCTGAGAATACCATGGATCAACATGTAATAGAAAGAACACTTGTACTTAGAATAAAAAAATAGAAAGCTGAAATATCTGAAACCTAATGAGGAAAATGGACTTAGAGAATTAAACACTCACAGGAAATACTGAAGGCAAGAGGGACAGAGAGAAATAGCGAGTAACCTATTTAACAGGTTTGTATAAATCAGGAGGCACGGTGGGGTGATGGATAGCGGCTCGTATTGACGAATCGGAGAGCCTAGTTCGAATTCCAGTCGAATCCGTTACATTCACGTATGTGCTAATACCCTTGAGAAAGGTATGAATTTTCCTCTTTTCCCCCAGCTATGGGTAAATAGCAGGACAGGCCGGGTTCTATAGCCTTTGATGGCAACTGGTCTCCCGCAGAAAGAAATGGCAACACACTGCGGGAAAAAATCTGCCTCGTGAGTCATGTATCGAAAGATACATGATCGCCTAAGCGCGCATTACGCATGGCACATAACTGTATATATGAATGGCAGAACAGGTGGTGGAAAGGCTAGTAAGGATACAGACATTGCTAAGGGCTACAAAGGTAGGAAAATGTGGAGAGTCATGATTGCTCACGTCCCGAAGGAAAGAAGATATATTTAGACTTTGATTTTTCTCTGAATTTCTGCAATGAGGAGTTATTATTATTTGAACTATTTACAAGCGGACTATTGTCTTCATCTTTATGTTGTTACGATAACGTTTCGGGCGTTGTGCTCTCTGGCCTTCATCAGGCGTATATCGATCCCGATAACTTACAGGGTCTAAATCTTAAAACAATTATAAAAGTTAGCTGCTAAAAAATTATTTCTTCTAAAATTTTCCTGTAGGATATTTTTAAATGGCTTGCACGTTATTGTGTAGAATTCTGTGCTCAAAATGAACAGTTAAGTGAAATTATTGTAGAAAATACTTTTCGATTTAACTTTTTCCCTTGCGGTTTAAGCAAACTGTATTAATGTACATTTAGAGAAGAGAAAAGATTTTGCTACTTCACTTAAAATCAATATAATCGAACTGTATAATTGGATTTGCGTATATAGGTACACTTAAAGAAGAAATCGCCGTCTGACTTACAAATCTACTTAAACATCCTTCATTACTCTCTACAGCTTCCGTTTATTTATTCTCAAAGAATTGTCATGACATCTTGGGAAAGATGATGGAGTAGCTTCAGTGTAGGTCTTCTCCTAAAATGGTTGCCATTCAAGGCACGCGAACCAAGTCTACTCTGTTATTTAAACCAGAATTGAGAAAGAATAGATGCATTCGTACTTTTACCTAGCGGATTTTCTGCGAAAGTGAACGCAGTAGACTAGACGGGGAGCTGTACAGAATGATAATTTATAGGAAATTATAATTTATAGGAAATCATAATTTATAGGAAATCATAATTTATAGGAAATCATAATTTATAGGAAATCATAATTTATAGGTACACTAAATATATAATACTTGTATAATATAATAATTGTGTATTTTGCCACTGATCATTTTTGTAAAAAAAACCCTCTAGGATCACACACATTTTACAGAGATAAAACTCTTTGTAATGTGTGAGCTGTATTTGTGAGTACAATTTTTCTATTTCTTTAAGGCATGGACTATGATGAATTCAATGAGTCTATCGGAACCCTTTTCAAACAATCTGCGGGCTCCAACTACAACTAGAATTGTTGATGTCATGTACCACATTTTTTCAGGTTTCTTCTTCAAGATCCTTGTATTTTGATAGTTTTTTGAAGATCTTCAAAGATACATTAAACTATACAGGGACTGCCATTTCAATAAGAAAGCGCATTCTGTTCTTGTGGTCTTTAATCACGATGTCAGGGTGATTAGTTTTGATTGTTCTGTCTCTGCGTAATGTAAAGTCCCATAAAATTGTTACATATTCTATCTCTGTAACCGGGTCTGGGTCATGTTCAGAACAGTTTCTTTCAGTTTCCTTCTTGTAAAAGTTGTATATTTTCCAGTGCAGATATTTAGCCCACTTTACCACGCCGAATTTTATATTCAGTGGGTGCTAACAGTGTACACCGTGATACCATATGGTTAATTGTTTTATTATTATAATTTATTACTATTATTATTATTATTATTATTGCTGTTGTTGTTCTTGCTGTTAACGTCATATTTGGTCGGTAGAAGTGTTTGAATTTTTTCAATTCATTAATCCTATATATATATATATATATATATATATATATATATATATATATATATATATATATAGAGAGAGAGAGAGAGAGAGAGAGAGAGAGAGAGAGACAATGTTAGTGGTAAATATACACATACATATGCAATTATATATACACATACATATATGTATAAAAATAATTCCAAGAGGATATGATCCAGATAGAACTCAATGTCCAGGACAGAGTAAGGATATAATAAAAAGATTTGGAATCGTAAAAACGATCCAATTCATCAGACCTACAGATTCAAAAAGCTTTTTGAATCTGTAGGTCTGATGAATTGGATCGTTTTTACGATTTCAATGGAATAAATTATGACCATGCAATATTAGTGTTCAAATCTTTTTATGATATATATATATATAAAATATCAAATCCATAAGTGGAAAAGATAATCCAAGTAGGTTAAATATTAAAAAGATATATCCATAAAGAGATCTCAATGTATAGTATACAGAGCAATATGATATACATCAAGGAAAAACTTAACATATAATCGAAAACGATTATAAATCATAATATATTTCGGCAAGTAAGTTTTTAATATATAATATTTATATAATAAAGATAGATCTCCTTGGAGAAGAAGGTGTAGACAGTGTAACGGTTACGGACGTGGAAAATGAATTTCGCACACCGACTTCAAATTCCGTTCGATTCAGTTTCGTTTCCTTCACACAAATACGTTTGCAAAAAGCATGAATCCATCTCCCTCCATCCATGGGTTAAATAGCAGCACCATGAAAAATTCTGAAATTATATTGCCATGAAAAAATTCTGAAGAGATATTGACTCTCCCTATATATACCACTATGGCTGTATTGCACGTGGTGCACCCACAACCATAAAGATTTACGCGTCTGCTTTGCCTTCTCGGAGAAGAGTATATATCTGATAATATATATAAGATAATATGTATATATTATCTGATGATAATATACAGTATATATATATATATATATATATATATATATATATATATATATATATATATATATATATAGAAACAAATGCTTAGAGGTACAAAATTTATATACTATTTTAAAAACCAGGAATTTATTAATGGTAATAGTCCCTAAGGCCCTTTCGTCCAACATCTCATCAGGAGAAAATCGTTGGAAAATTGATAAATTAAACGAAAAGAACAGCAACGAAAATGAAGAGCAAAAAAGGGAGGGGAAAACACGCTAAAATGACATATAAGTATATATACTTATAACGAGGGGAGGGGAAATTGCTTGTAAATAATTAGCGAGGGACAGTTAAAATAAAATATCCCCCAACAAATTAAGGGACTTCACAAATTCCTTCTGCCGGCAGAGAGAAGGTTTCCGTAATTCTATACAGATTGATTCCAAAATCTTCAAATGATTGTTGGAACCAGCCTTGTGAATAATTTTGAACCACTTTTTCGTATACGACTTGACACAGGCTATTTTCTCTACTAGAGGTTGAGCAATAGCCGATTCCATATTTGTAGAGGAAGATAACACATTTTATCTATCTTGCCAAGTCGTATTTTAGAAGAATTAATCAACATGTACCTTCTAAAATACGACTTGGCAAGATATATAATATGTGTTATCTTCCCTCTACTATAAACCTCCACTTGCAGCTGGATGTCGTTTGTCGTCATACTCAGGAATGTGAAAACCGTGACTCTTCCGATCATAGACAGAATAAAATTAATAACCTTCATCTGGTGTTCATATGAATTGGGGGTATTGTGGTAAAAAGCTTAAAGTAGCTTATTATTTTTCCGGAAACTTTCAGCCTTGCAGTCGCTAGTCCATTGTTCTATCTGTTGACACAAAGCCACGAGCGCTCGTCTCGTTGTCTTGCAGTTTTCATTTGTTAGAGTTTACCGAACAGATAATATCATGATAAACTCTCTTTTCCCCTTTCCCCATAACCAATACAAACAGTATTTTTAATATCATTTCTAATGTCATCCGGGCGTTGTTTCGATTTTATCTCAAATTATTAATACCGTGTGTCAACATAGAAAAAATCATTTTCCGACTCTGTGTTAATTTTTCTTTTGACATTAGAAATTTGTTAGTTATTTATCACGAGGAGTGTGCAGTAAGCCGACACTGGTGAAAAAAAAAAAAAAACGAAAAAAAACAAGGAAAATCAGTGGGACTAAAACAGAAAAAAAATTGTTTTAGTATAAAATCGATCGAGTTTAGTTGTTAGATGCCGAAAGTAAATCAAATGTGTTACGAGATGACATACAATGCACATTAGTTGCTTCTGTATTTATCATCAGTGAGGGCGTTTCTGCAAAGAATATATCGACCGAGGAAATTAACATTTTGGCATTAAAATCTTTATGATTTATGCTTTTGTCTTTCTTATACATACATACATACATATATATATATATATATATATATATATATATATATATATACACACTACAGTTCAAAGCTTTGAATCCACCCCCAGAATTGACATGGGATAACATGCAGAAGAGTGAAAAAAAAAAGAAAAAAAGAGCTCTTAGAGTTATTGAAAAAAGAATGGAATCAATTATCAAACTTATACTTTGAGAAACTTTTCCAACGAATTCCCAACAAATTGTACTGCAGTAATCAAGACTAAAGAAGGATACTTTGACGAGAGGATATTTTGATGAGAGCAAAATTTAATCACATATATATATATATATATATATGTGTGTGTGTGTGTGTGTCCATTTGATCGAAGAGATGACAGATCAGTTTCTTCGAGAGAAATGTGCTATGACCAATACACACAGAAATGTTTCTCTCTCTCTCTCTCTTATATATATATATACATACCGAAATGTAAAAGAACGAAGAGTAAGATTTCAGAGTTTAAAACATTTATTTAAAACATGACTCAATACAATAATAGAGCCATAAATATTTTTTATTATTCCCTGTTACATTAGAACACGTACATATCACTACAAAACTGTACATCTTATACTTTGACGAGAGGATATTTTGATGAGAGCAAAATTTAATCATATATATATATATATATATATATATATATATATATATATAACGGGTGTATCAGCAAAATTGCCCACATCGTGTAACAGCATGGGATAATTGTCCATCTCACAAAATGTTTAATATCTAAAAAAAACCCTAAACTAATTGATTTTTCTTTCTTCTAGGTTTTCAGATAAGACTTTTGACTATCTTCGCACCATTTCTCGTAAGAATCACTGAAATCCCCTTTGAGTTATTCACCTAGAAAGAGAACAGGTTAAAATCGTTTTGTGTCAGTCACACTATATCTTCCCGACTGAGCAACGGTGAGACGAAAAAGATTATTCAGTAATGGTACGAATATTCATACTCTGGTAGTCCATTCAAGAACCATCAAGAGAACAGTGAATAGATTTTAAAAATGAGGGAACAGCAGAGAGGAAAACTATATCATTAGGTCGCAACTGCAAGAGAGATCATCATTTCAACTAAAAAAATAGCAAAATACATTCGAATAGTATTATAAAAACCTCGGAGAATTCCAGTAAGATATATTTAATCATTTCTAAGATACAACGGTTCAAAGCTTTAATCTAACACTTGGACACTTTTGTACTTACACGATTTGGACAATTTTGCTGTTACACTCGGTATATATATTTATATATATATATATATATATATATATATATATATATATATATATATATATATATATAAATAGCTCCTGAAAAATTAATTTCGGTTGAGCCCTCTGGTTTGAGGTGTGAATTTGTAAACAGTGACTATTTAAGCTAATACTGCACGACTCTTCGACAGAATTGAGTCACTGTCAGTCACTGTGTGTTTATCTGAATCTAAAAAAAAAATAAACACGCTAAAATTCACCTTCATCCCGTACCGTACGCTGACGGCTTAGTGGGAGAAGTTCGGACTGACGCAAATTCAGTCGGGTTTCGATCCTAGCTAGAGGCAAGTCTAGCCACACTGATGAGCTGTGGAACAGCAAAACAGTCTGTCTGTGGATGACATATATATATATATATATATATATATATATATATATATATATATACCGTATATTTACGCGTATAAGACAACCTTTAAATCCCCAAAACTACCATTAAAAATTGAGAGTTGTCTTATACAACAATTCTAAAAAAGATACCTTAAATTCTGTGATGTTTGTAAGATTCACATTATCAAATAAACTGATAATAATAGCAATGAAACCATTTTTACCTTATATATAACTGGCATAACTTAATTGCCTATCGAAGAATAATTTCATATCAATGAAATCATCTTGTATACATGGTAAATGAGAAAAAGTAAGCATCGAATTATGATTGCGTTCACACCAATGGAATCTATTATTATCGTACATTATTGTACTGTTATTGACAGTATTTTGTGATTGTCGATGAAGTATAAGTAAATGGCCATTAGTACACCAGGCTGTTTGTAACTCTTTATATATAGGGAAAAAGAAGAACAAGAAGAAGAAGAATGACTATTCACAAAAGTTCATTTGATGAAACGTAAACAAAACAATGGAACGTCTAAAGAAAAACATAATATAAAATCGGTTTTGTTATTTCGTTTATTTTGATTTTCTAAACATGCAGTAAGTAACATTTCCAATAACATCATCTTTATATAATTAATAAGCAGTCGTGTTATACTATAGGTATAGGATAAATCCCTGAAAATTTGGTATATTTTTGACCTCGTCTTATCTAAAGGTCGCTTTTTCTTTCAGTAATCGCGTGCCTAACCACAATGAAGAGCTGTGATACAGCGAAACAGTCTGTCTGTGGATGACTATACACACACACATATATATATATATATATATATATATATATATATATATATATATATATATATATTCCCGCTTTTTGATATTGATATTGTCTGTTTTCGAATAACAGTCAGAAATAATCGAGTGATGCACCTAAAAGTAGGTTCCTAATGGAATGGTGATCCTAAAACTGTTTCCTTTCTGTCATAAAGAAAAAATAATTTCCATGACAACCACTTGTATGGTATTTACTAAGTGTAAATAGTTTTGGTACAAGGCCATAATTATGGTGCGTCCAGTGATTATCGAACATATTACTAATTATTTCCAAGCCCATCTTGCTGCTTATACCTCGGTTTATGCATCAGTTAGTATAGGAGGAAAGAAAATTGAACATTCTATAGGGTGTGTTCGGAGTAGTCTCGCCCCAAACCGCAAATTATTACAAAACTATTAACCTAAACATTTGAGTTATGTTCTTAAATCGCCTCATCATATCGAGACTTTCACGTGGATGTAATGCACGGCGCCAGACTCGTTCAGAAATATCTAAACTGTCAGTCGTATACAACCGCTTTCTAAGATCGATGGTTAAAAGTAGCTACGAAAGAATTAAACTTGTACGTCTAACCGAGGACTGGTGTTATTCAATGACACATAACTTAAGGACTATCAACGACAACAGCAGCAACTAACATGGATAGTACATGTAACTTGAAGTGAGAATAATGTCATAATCAACATGCAGACGTTCCACACTATTTCGAACAAAAAGTTAGGAAGAAAGTCCCACCCCCTCATTAGTACTTAAAAGAGCAATAACAGTTACTGTATATGAGAAACTTACTTTCTGAAAAGAAAAACTCTTTTAATAGAAAGATTTTATAAATTTCAACCGAAAATAGCACTGGATGCTCGGTCAATGAATCTAAATGTTTCCTTAGAGGGAAACGGCCAATCTTACTATTGCCGTTAGCCATGACTATTGAACCTCCACGTGGCGCCTGTAGCAATTAATCACTTTTGTTGGTGAGAGAGACTAAGTTATGCAGTCTTCTATTCAAGTAGAAGAGCAAAGTTAATGTGGGTTGGTATCCATCATCAGTGGATAAAACTGGTGTATGACATTTCTGATAGTCTCGCGAAGTGAGAGAAAGAGAGAGAGAGATGTGTAAGGTGGGTAAAGATAAGTTAAAATTAACTACTAATTACGGTAAATTGTTACATACAAATCGGCCTGGCGTACAAGTCGAATTCAAGATTTTTAACTCAAAATTAGGCTTATACATACCGTATAGGTCGACCCCAAAATATACGGTAGGCTACCAGTGGCCAAAAGCTTAGGCCCACCGGTAAATGAAATTAGGCTACATTATACGATAACCTATGCCAAAACTGCATAAAATCACACCACTTACCTGTATATTGAGCCACTAACCGTAATATCATTTTATATTCGTTGTATAGCAAACAACCTACAACAAACACCGGTAGGTACCATATATTGTATCGGTATACCTCAGTGAACATTTAAAATTCGTTTAGTCTACTGATAACCACATTGAAACCAACACCAACTCTTATAAAATATTAATACTGTAAATTACACATAATATCAGGTAGTTTTTTGATGGTACTGCTACGTATCGTTTATTTTTTTATTTTTGAGCGTGTTCACGTTGCTACCAAATGTGACACAAGGTCGACGTTTAAAGTGGGTTTAACAGCAATACCGTTTAAAAATTGCCTCGGCACTTCCCTTTTAAGGACACCTCAGACAACAGACAATAAGCCCAGCTCCCCCCACTAACCCGAAAGTGAGGTACTGCCTCATTCACCATGTCTAGGCCTAGAATCCTCAACACACACACACACACACAGGAAGAAAAGTACTGGGCGCCCGTTCCTCCTTTTAGGGACTCATTAGCAGTGCGCATCCTCTACTGGCTCTGAGGATCGAACCCAGACTGTTATGATAGGACGCAAGTATCATACAAATGCGTCAGTGGGCCACGACAAAACGGCCGTCCAGTGCTTTTCTGCATGTGTGTGGATGTTGAGGATTCTAGGTCTAGACATGATGAATTATTATATATATATATATATATATATATATATATATATATATATATATATATATATATATATATATATATATATATATATATATGATAAAAATATTATTTTACGGTATGCTATATTTATGAGTTAAAATGCTCAATATCGGAGATAGAGCGTATGTAAATATAAAAGTGTATATTGATGCCAACACCCTAAAGCGACAGTCTGTGTCTGAAGATTGCGTTTAAGCATAAAACAGACGGTCGCCGGTATATATACCCTTGTGAAAATTAATTGAAACAACTGCTTTAGTTTACATTTCCTTTCTTTCGACATAGGGTTTGTTTTAGACTCAATGAAGTGACAGGGTGTAATTGATTTCTATTTTTTCCTCAGATTAGGTCATTTGCAATGGTGTGCAGTAATATGAATCTATTTTCGTGTGTATGATGAAATTTGTTTGGCCTTGGAAAATATTGCGTCTTCCGTGATTGCATCAGATTTTTATCACGTCAAGACAATATTTGTCTCGATCGTCGATTAGTTCCTTACGGCCATTGTCTGCGATGGACGTTATTCCAAGGAAGCGTACGAAAATTGTAACGCTGCGCGAACACACTGGCAAACCTTACCAGTGAGCAAATCAAAGTACTAGACTGGCTCAGAAACTCTCCTGATTTAAATCCAATCGAGAATCTGTGGTCAATCTGCAAGGAACGACTTAATGGAATAGACATACGAAAACTAACATGTGCACTGGGTCATGTTTCTTTGGAAAAATACGAAGAAAGTAAATAATAAGGGAATTATTCGTTTTGTTTCAATTAACTTTCACAAGGGTATAATTGTGTGTGAGTTGTGTGTGACTATAATTTCGATGCAAAAATGCTACTTTAATTAAAAGAGAAACCAATTTACCAAGACGAAAGGGCAGAGAATGTGCTTTAATCGCGAGATCAACAACAGTAAATTTGCGCCCAGGTTCATGCAACATTTTACCTTTTTTTTGAAGATCTATTAATCACAATGTGGGATATTCAATAACAAAAATGTTAAAGCTGTTATATAGAAATAAAGTGTCGTTGCCGACACTTGAGTTTGAACATAGATCGTCAGTGAGCAAACATAGGCGATCTCATTATTGAATTAAGTAGACCACGTGGCCATTGAGGAAACGCATATATAAGAAGACGCGTGACGTTTTGATTGATCACTATTTCTAGTCTATCCTCTATACTATACGGATCGCTATTATCACTATTCGGAGCTGCACTTCTATTCCAGCCTCTATTACTATACGTTTCGCTATTCTCCGTACTATTTCTCTATACGGATTACTATTCCAGCGAGTATTATCGAGCAAGTACTATTAGTATGAGTGTTATTCGAAGGCGTCTGACACCAGTATTGTTCAACGGCACATTGTATCTGCGATTACAAAGTCTCTACTGAAATGAGCATTTCAAAAGTGGCAACGAGTCTTCGTTGATATCACAAAAATGCATAAACAAAAAGAGAAAAGAAACTAAATGAAATTGGCTAGACTATATACCCAAATACATATTTTTTAGAAAGTAATTTACAAGTTTAAACTTTTCGCGTCCTCTCCTCTTCATTTTCATAGGCAGTTACATCAATGTAAACATCACTTTAGTCCGATGAAGTCTTTAATTTTTCTATACGTACACACACACACACACACACACACACACACACACACACACACACACACACACACACACACATATATATATATATATATATATATATATATATATATATATATATATATATTATAAACTGTTACATTGGAACATGCAAGCTACCACGATGGAAATGCACATTTGTTTCGATGTCTAATTAGACATATCATCTGGTAGTTAACGTTGGTAACGTTTACCACCAACGTTAATCACCTGATGAGATGTGAACTGATTCTGTATTTTTGGGGGCTGAGAGTTTTTGGATTTTATCGCTGCATTCCATAATGAACTTAAGTATGCAGAGAATCCGATGAATGTTTAGCCTGGAAATGCTGCGAACGATTAGGATTGCAGCGTTCGAAATCTCAGATTCAAATTTTCACGACCAATCACTCGCTGCATTAAACATTGATAAAAAAAAGTTCTTTCAGTGTTAGCATAAACGTTTCCAATGGACGAAATGAAGGAATTGTTATAGGAACAGAAGTATGAAGAAGAACAACAAGTGACAAATACTCAGATGAGGATAACATTTAGCTGAAAAATTAAGAATTTAAAAGGCGATCTATTCAGACGCCATAACTATGGATTATTACTTTATTTTTTTAATTTATATTAATGCTCATCCTGAACAAGGCCCAAGAGCCACTCGCGGTCGAGGGTTAAAAAGTAATAAGCACAGTTTACGGAAATAATTTTTAAAACCATTTCACTCAAACAGGGCGGGAATGCCACTAGTACATATGGAGGGGGTTACTGGGAATTAAAATGAAAGAGAAGACTGAAAATAGGGTGGACATGGCTACAGTAAAAGAATGGGACGTAGATGCCAATCTAATATCATACTTAAATTCATACATTCGGGGCATCAGGGCAAAAAGCTCGTCAGAACAGTTGCCATGAAAATATTTCTAGAAAAGACAGAGGATGTCTATTTTGTCTGATCTGACGGATTTGGTATTGAGACAGGAGTAAATGGTAATATCTGCATAAATACCTAGTTGGGAATCGATGACATATGGGGAAGATAACGGTTAAGCAGGTGAACAGGTTAAGATTGTAGTAATCGGGAAAGCATCCTCTTCGGAGTCGCTTGCACAAGGAGCGGTTTGTGGGAAGAAGCTGTTCGAGTGGAAAAGAATGTTAAACATAAAAATGTCTTTAAACACACACACACACACACACACACACACACACACACACACACACATATATATATATATACATATATATATATATATATATATATATAAAGTGAACATTGAACACTTAGAGGCAACAGTCTGTTTCGGGTCAGTGGTGCATTATGGGTAGTCGATTTTGGCGGTTATTTTACCGGAAGTCGTTTATTTGTTTATTTATTTATTTATTTTTTGGGGTTAAATTATTTTGCTTGTCATTATTTATTTTTATTTTTTATTTTTATTTATCTTATATATTTATTTTTTACTTTAATTTTAATTGGTGTTTTTATTAACGTAGTAAAAATTTGATTATATCGCTTATTTAATAGTTTATTGTTTTGGTTTAGGAAGATAAAGCTATTTATTCACTTTTGGGTTTGTTTGTTGTAGTTTATTCTAACTTTTATTTTGGCGGGAGCAGTTTTTAATTTGTTTATTACATCATGTATTTATTTGGATTGATTACCTTTATTTGATTTTTCTAACGGCTAATTTATCGGAATCAGTTTGTTTATTTATTTATTTGGTTGAATTTAGATTAATTTATTTTACTTGTCTTTTATTATTTATTTATTATACTGTATATTTGTATTTACTCTTTTCGGTTTTCGATTTTTAAGTAACGTAGTATTTTTTATCGTTATATAACAGTTATAGCTATGTTTTTCATCCGAGTTTTGCTTTGATTTTTAGTCTAACTAATATTTTGGTCATAATGGTTTGTTAATTTGTTTATTATTTACTTTATTTATTTGTGCTCATTGATTTTGTTTTTTATTTTTTATTTATTTATTCTGTTTCGTCTATTCTAACGGGTATGATTTGGTAATTTGTTCGGGTTCTAAGTGTTGACTTTAATGTTCACTTTTATATTTACACACGCTCTATCTCTGATATTGAGCACTTTATCCCATAAATATAGCACACCTTAAGACTATATTTATTTATATATATATATATATATATATATATATATATATATATATAATACATTTTATATATATATGTATATATATTTATATTACATTTTATATATATATATATATATATATATATATATATATATTGATTTTCCAAGCGTAGCTTAGATGTGGCACAAGGCCGAAAGTATGGGGCACTCAGTGAGAATCGAACTCATTAATCAGTCGTAAATGTTCTAGCGAGACAAGCTTGCTAACCATTTCACCATGTTGACGTGCCCAAAATTGTATTTTTCTAAGCACGGCTTAGATATGGCCCAACGCCAAAGTATGGGGCAACCAGTGAGGATCGAACTCACTACTCAGTCATAATTGTTCTAGTAAGGTAAGTTTGCAAGCCATGACACCACGTTGAGGTGCACAATATATATATATATATATATATATATATATATATATATATATATATATATATATATATATATATATATATATATATATATATATATATATATATATATATATATATTATAAAAACACGAACTCTTAAAGAGATTATATTTATTTCATTGAGGTCGGACAATTTACCCCAACTCTTCAAATCTTGTAATACAATACTGAAGATCTGAAGAGTCGGGGTCAATTTTCCGACCTCAATGAAATAAATATAATCTCATGGCTTTTTAAGGGTTCGTGTTTTTATAATAATATTATTGATCTGTCTATGACATAGAGCTCTTCCTGGATCTATATCCTTTTAGAAATACATATATATATAATTAAAATAAATAAAAAATTACATATAAATAAATAAAATAAACACACTCAAAGTCAGGACTATCAATAACCTAAAACATTAGTTCTAAAGAAAATAGCCGGTTTTCCCACTTACCCGTCTTAACATAGGTACCTAGTGGCGTATATGTTGAGCCCCCGCAACGAGTAGTGACACATAGTCTGAAGACCCTTATTATATGTATATATGTATGTCTGTGTTTGTGTTTGCGTATGTATGTGTGTTAAATGTAGATGTACGAACAGTCATCTTTACCAGTGACCTTTATAGAAAAGAAAACTTGTCAGTGAATTCGTGAAATGAAATATCAAAGCTGTCATAATTACACTGAAAGAACAATTTGTGATAGTTTATATATTAACACCAAAGCAAGCCATATAAATATGTTTACCAGCCATATACTTTCTTTTAGAAACCCTCCTGCCAGTCTCTTCAAGGCTGCGGAACAACATGGCTGCTGTGAAATTCACTCGTTAGTTCAAAGTCACTACCGATATTTCTACTAAGGCAGGCCAAACACATTCACTCGTAACTAAAAGTGCTATAAGTTTGGGTTCTGAAAAGAAAGAGGATTTAAATGCTCTGCCTTTTCACAGGAGAAGTGGTATCGATCTTAGTGTTCTTTCTTTTCGGACGGAGATAATCTCGCGGAATTTATAAACTCGGAGATCGGAGGCGAGATTTCATCGGCTTGAGTTTGCAATGTCTACAGTGAAATCAATCACGAAATACGCAGCTTACGATTGAATGTCGGTATTGAGATCTTTGTTGACAGTAGTTTTTGCTCTTTCAGATTAGGACTATGATATCTGATGGAATGAGTTAAGTTTGGCACAAGGCCAGGGCTATATTCTTAATATTATTCATTTCACATGATCTGTAGTGAATCAGTCAGTTATGCTCCTTGCGTGATACACGCGTAGGCGATCATGTATCTTTCGATGCATGAATGACGAGGCAGATTTTTTTCCTGCAGTAGGTTGCCAATTCTTTCTGCGGTAGACCATTTGCTTTCTAGGGCTATAGAACCCAGTCTGCCCTGCTATTTAGAGGAGAAGAGGATTCATACCTTTCCCAAGGGTATTAGCACATATGAATGTAATGCATTCGACTGGAATTCGAACTCGGCTCTCCGATTCCTCAATCCGAGCCGCTATCCATTACTCCACCGTACCTCTATAGTAAGCTTAATATCATTCGACTCAAGGCATGATGTTTAGTAACCCTCTGATTCTACATATCAATGTGGTTAATTCTTAAGGGGGTTTAAGGTTTCTTCTTCTTCTTCTTCTTCTTCTTCTTCTTCTTCTTCTTCTTCTTCTTCTTCAGAATCTATATGTTATATTAATACGCTTGTGCATATGTATTGTATGTGTCCCGCTTGGTATCACAGATACTGAGAGAGAGAGAGAGAGAGAGAGAGAGAGAGAGAGAGAAGAAGAAGAAGAAGAAGAAGAAGAAGAAGAAGAAGAAGAAGAAGAAGAAGAAGAAGAAGAAGAAGAAGAAGAAGAAGAATGGATATAGATAGTAAAACAGAAAGAGATAGAGGTGGGGTAAAGAGACAAAAAGAGAGTGAGATATGGAGACGAAATGAAGTCTGGTCATCTTAAAGGCAGTTGTTTGCAGTGAAGGGTTAAATTATATTTTGTGACCCAACGATCTGTTGAGGACAAATTCACCCCTAAATTGCAACTCACCTTTTCAAAGTAAAATTTTTCTTTAATCATTTTGTAATATAATAAAAATAGACGATGTTCTTCGAGTCAAAAATCCTATTCAACCCAGACAGTTTTGAGCGTCAAGGAGGGAAACAGAAAGAAAGAGACACATATTGAATAAAACAGAAAGAGAAAGAAAGAGGGACGTAGAGAAACAAAAAGAGAGTGCAATACAGAGAAGAATTGGAGGAGGTTATTTTAGATGAAAGCAGTTGTTTGTTTGTAGTTAGGAGTTAAATATTCCATGGTCTAACGATCTATTAAGGACATTTCAGTATTTTAAAGAGAGATTATGTCATTTTTGTAAAGGAGTGATCATAGGTTGAAGAGTACAGAGTGCAACATTAAAAAATGTATTAGGTCCAGTTAGCTTTGAATTATCGTTTACCGCGGCGTAATGGATAACGGCTCGGATTGAAAAAATCGGAGAGCCGAGTTCGAATTCCAGTCGAATCCATTACATTCACTTACGTTTTAATACCCTTGGGAAAAGTATGAATCCTCTTCTTCTCCCCCCCCCCCCGCCATGGGTAAATAGCAGGACAGACCGGGTTCTATAGCCATGGATGATAACTAACTGCTCTACTGAAGAAAGAAATGGCAACCTACTGCGGGAAAAAATCTGCCTCGTGAGTCATGTATCGAAAGATACATGATCGCCTACGCGTGTATCAGGCATGGCACATAACTGACTGATTGTATTTTTGCATATGAACCTCAAATGGCTGACTCTCCTGTCGTTTTCGACGTATGACGTCTAAGAGTTCAGTCTTAGAATTGAGCAACCAGACTATCCACGCATATGATTTGATTATTGTAGTGAAGGCTTGTGTAGAACAAACAAATTACTTAAACTATTTAGACATAAAAGAATAACTACGACTGAAAAATATTCTGGTGTCCGAAACAAAACAAATGATAGAGTTGCCAAGATGAACGGGGCTTTGTGGGTACACAGCATTAGTACTTCTCCGAGCAAGTGTCAGCATGAAAAAGTGGTTTGACGACCCAGCTCTGACCCAATCAATGTACGGTTAGCTATGGGAAATGCATAGGAAGATCATGTTGAGGCCAACGATATTGAGCAGTTGCGTAATGTCATCATGGTCCACACTAAGAAGAACACAATACGAAGTATCTCATCTGTATGAGTTAAGTCTGACACACGGCTTAATATTATAGGAAAACATGATCTGTAAGGATGCACGTGATTCGAAATTTCTGTATATATCAAGGTTGTTAATTCATTAAATGGCTTCTTATCGGTCATTTAATGGCGAAATTTAATTTCCTTTGGAGTTTTGGTAATTTTTCTTTTTTTAATAATTAAATCTATTGCTGAAAATTTTTACTATCAAAATGTACTTTTTATACTTTCACAGTGTTTTTACCCTAGTTTGAAGGTTTACTATTTGCCCATGGCTCGGCCCCTAACTGGTGCTACCACCCCGGGTCAGAGTGAACCTGGGAACAACAGCAATTAAGAGATGGTTCCACGCTCCCCAAAGATTAGAGGCTTTGCTACTGGAAGTAGTTTATCGTCATACCTAGAAAGTGTGAATTATATTGTCCGTCTCAAGTTTGTATTGTAATTTTGCATATGAACTTAAAATAATGGACTCTCCCGTTGTTTTCGATGTATGAGAATCTATCAGTTCACTTTTATTCAGTTATTCAACCCTGTCAGTTAATACCGGCGAGTGAGTGTGTGGCCTTTGGGAATTTCCTCTGAAAGTAGATTTTTCTTCTCATGAGAATGTGAGGGTCTCTTTCTCTGTGTGTCCCCTCGCCTGTGGGGCGCTTATATATCATGCTGCAATCCTTATATATCTTCTTGCCACGTGAGCATATCCTAAGCGTAGCTGGGTCGACTACCTGTTTAGTATGTCCGGGGTAGCCACTCATCTTCCATGTGAACTTTCTAATGCACCTGGCTTCTCTGATGCTCTGATATGCTGATAAGCATAAACCTATTTTTCCATTTGAGCTCAATACATATTGAGGTCATCACAAATCAATTTCTCTTAGGAAAAAGGTTGTTTATTGACATTAAAAACGATTCAAGCCATCTGGAATTTCCTGGCGTAAGTGACATCTTAGCGTTATCTTTGATGTTTATGACAAAGATGAGCCACTTTGGGTATTTTAATTCGCTTGAATTTAAGGAGCAAGACAATCCTGGTAATTCGTACATACCCCTTTTCCAGTTAAAATATCGACCTCAATGACCCGCAAAAGAAGCCACTTGAGAGGGTTTTCACGCATATCTGGAGTGTCACCATATCGAAGAAACATAATGCACGTCACAACTTTTATTTGAAACCTGTGAGGAAGAAAATCGGGCGGATCCCTAGAGTTAAGTAACTCATTTCGGTATTGCAACAACTTTCAATTTATTTCTTTACCTGTATCATTATTTTTTCGGCTTATTGTTGTGGCCTTGTTAGGCCCAGAAATAAAGATACAAGAGACGAATTGAGTTAAACAAATATATATATCCTCGTCCGGAGAATATGCAAAATTGTCTATTGCGCCCTAGACCGTGTTTTGTGATAACACATTTTCGTTTTCACTAATTTACCCCCTGTTTGTCAGTTCAAGCAAGTTTCTTTGCTTTTGATTTTGAAGTAGAATTTCTTCAAGTTTTTGTTGTCTGATTTCCGTTTGTCTTTGTAATGCGAGACTTCCTTCTTCAATTCGCTTTTGAAGTTCAAGCCTTTTCTTTTCAGTTTGCTTTTGAATTTCAAGCCGTTCTTTTTCAGTTTGTTTTTGAATATCAAGCCGTTCGTTTTGTATATCCAACTGGAGTTGTTCCATTCTTTTTTGCTGTTCAAGTTGGAATTTAAGAAAATTGAGCATGGCGGATTTGAACTCGTCCATGTTTGACTGTTTTTAGGATTAAACCGAAATAGAATTTAATTGAGGAGAAAAAAAACGAAATAACTTTAATTTCTTACTCAGGGAATCACGTATGCTTTTTTTTCTCTGAGAGACATGAATTCTCAGAAAGTTCAGTGTAAGTTAGTTACACTTTTTTCACGTTCGGTTTCCTTTTCTGGATTGCCAAGTACTGTTGAGTAGAACCAATATTGAAATTTCCACGTAGTACTTTTGAGGTCCTCAAGGGTCCTTAAGGGTCCACGTCACCAAATTGTTGTGGACCTGTTAAGTCCAGAAATAAAGACACAAGAGAGGAATTGAATTGAACAAATATATTAACAGAAACAGTAATGCAAACATATACAAACGAGAGTGTTACAGCAAGAATGTTCGGTCCGACTGTCGGAACTAACTGCTGGAAACTTCCCTCTCCAAAAGGCAATACCTGCTCTTATTTATAGCTGGGAGAGTCCATGCGTGCGTGGGTAAATTACCATAACACTTATTAATTTTAATTCTGATTCTAATATTACACTTAGAAATATTGTAAAGAAATACACTACCCCAATTGACACGAACAAAAAATATCAAATTAATTATCTACTATAAAAAAAATTAAAACAGCTAACCTTATCCTCAAAAATAACAACACACCAGCAAAGTCAAAATTACAGCGAGCGAACATTATCTATGAGTTCAAATGCCCCTTAAGTAACTGTGTTCCTGAACAAACCGAATTCACAAATAATTACATCAGTTACACTACTACATGCCTATCCAGACGCCTTACGTTACACCCATCCGACCACAGCTCTATTAGAACCCATTTAAACACACACACAAACTTACCAAACTCCATACGAAACATTCTAGTAGAAAATATAAACATAATAGCTTCATCTGCATGTAAAAAAGAATAAAAATAATGGAAGCATTAATAATAAAAAAGAAAAAGCCAACTACGAACACGGCCACGATGTGCTAACTGTATTTGGAAAATAAAACATCCCTATAACTCTATAAACATAGACACAAGCCATACACCCAATTAAATTGAAAAAATAAAATCATCCTGGATCATGGCTAAAACTATAGCCGAAAGCGCTCGGAATTATATTATTTTGGACAGTTTCTACACACTCTGTGTCCGAAAAAGAAAACATTTATCTGTCGTCTTTAATGAAACATGTATAAATGAAAGATTGCTGCCTAAATACACAATTATATATATATATATATATATATATATATATATATATATATATATATATATATATATATATATATATATATATATGTATGTATGTATGTATACTTCTGACCTGGCGTATGGCCATATGACGATGAGACATCAGTTCTCATGTGGTCACAGAATTTAAGCAATTCTGAGTCTGATCATTACCTGCGTAACTGCTTTAGGATACCAGGTGCTGTAATCTTGTATGTGCGGGTGGTGTAATGGATAATAGCTTAGAATTGAAAATCGAAGAGCTGAGTTCCAATTCCCGTTGCGTTAGTTATATTTACTTACACGCAGTTACCCATGAGAAAGGTATGAATCCACCTCTTTTCCACGCCAGCTCTGGGGTATCTCCAAAATTCTCTTACAATCTTTACAATATTTTCTTGCTTTAAATGACCTGCAAAAGGTTGATGAGCCTTAAAAATAAATCAATAAATCAATTGCTGACTTAAATGTAATTTTAAATTAAATTTAATTAAATTCTAACAAATTTTTACTGGTACAGTTAGGGTCAGATTAAATTATTCATGGTTTTATTTACCTGTTTAAATCTCCAATTAAAATAGGCTACAAAATACAACCAAATTCCACGCGTAATCGAATATGTATGGGCTACCATGTCATCCAATTACTGTATAGGCATAAATCAATGTGTCCGACTTCCTATTTCAATCTCTTTACATTACAAAAATAAATGTGAAAAAATGTTATTGCTCGGAGGCTGAGTGTCATGTGCATGAAGACATTTTCAAGAAGTTGCTAAACCGCTATCGTAAATCCATTACCATTATACATAGCGTTTCTTCAACCTTTCCCACTTTTAAGCAAAAAAAAGCTCTTAAAACCTACGCATCTGTGGGCAGCAAACTTCTTCACACAGGCCATTATGACCTTCTAACACACATCAGTTGGGATATGCAATGTCATTTAACATCCTTCGATAATGCTTGCCAAACTTTCAGGCTGTCAATCAATTTATAAAAAAGACTGTTGTGTGTACACGGCAACATCTGGGAAACTATATGTGGAATTGAATACAGAGAGACAGAGGTGAATTTGGCAGTCAATAGTTTTATTTCAATAGACTGCTATTGAGAACACAAGCACTTGGCTGTAAAATCATTAGCAGGGCACAAAAGCTGCTGTTAAGAAGTTTTAAAATCATGAAAATCAAATCGTTTCAAAATGCAACATCAATTGTAGTTGCATTTTGAACTGATTTGATTGCAGTTTAACAAAACTGCTTGCAAGCATTTCTTCTTTGTGTGTGTGTAAAGGATGCATATAATAAATGTAAAATAAAGACATTTTACTAAAAAAAAAAAAAACATTCATATTGGGAAGAATTTTCCTTTTATATTGTTTTTGGTTTTTGCCATCAATATTGCAAAGAAATTAAAAATTTTTGAAGATCAAAGTTGAATCCGGAAGGGAATTTTTCAATTCATAAAATAAGCGAGCTGGTTCAAATAAAAGTTCCGTCGGGATTTTTCATATCTTGATAACATTGATTTGTTATTAGCATGGGAAAAACTATTTTAAAAGTAATTAATAAGCGTACCGTACGATATAAACACCGTGGGGAGGGAATAATTTAATCTTATTGCCACTTCCTCAAAAGTAAAACAAGTTAACAAGTTACGTCGATACTACGTAATTTGTTTTTTATATATACAAAATTGGTTTTAATCCACCGATGTTCGTAAAACATTCAGGATATATGTTGACCTTTATCTCCTCCACATATACTCAAAAACTGTACCTCTTACTTTGTAATTCTCTAACATAAATGAATCTTGGGCCTTGTATATCGGAGGGGACATCATTGTAAGAAAAATACCTGTAGAGGCCGGGGGCCATTTCATCAAACTGAAATGTTTTCTTTTATTAAGGTTCTTGAATTATGGAATAAGAAGGAACGTTGTCTTACATGAATATAATCTTCAGCTTAAAACTTAGTTATGACATGTAATACTCAAAATTTCAAGAACTTACAATAACTCTGCTGCATTTACCCTGATACCATGAAGAACTTTGAAGCAACTTTATAACTTTATTACCGATAATACTAATTCAAAATATTACTCCAACTCCCCGTTGCTCTTTACACCAAATTTATTGTGAAAATATTGACTTACATTATAAAATATGACAGAGCACACATGTTTACGTGATGCCGTTTGATTATTAGGCGAGAGATAAACAGTAAACAGTAGATGAGGATTGACCTAGACTCCTTTTATTTGTTGTTGTTGGCAGACAGATGCGACCAAGGTAGAAGAAAACAATAAGACAGAAAACATTTGCTAGCAAATCTCTATGACACCTGTTTGAGCGTGTGCATACGTAAATCAAAAGGAAAGACAATTAACAGCGATATGTAGGAACAGTGAAAGTCTCATTCTTCGAGTCATCCGAGCATATATATATATATATATAATTACACACACACACTCACATATACAGTTAAGTAATTCTTCTAATGCAAAAGTGAGTGAACCTCTAAGATAATATTTAAACAACTGTCTCTTTTTTCCAGAATATCAACAAATCTTAATTTATTCGTTAGGAAAAACCTTTATGAAATCAACTGTAACCACTTTCAAAAGATTTATCAAGCTGGAACAAAAAATATTGATTAAAAATTAAGATGTGCAAATGTAAGTGAACCCTTACATTTGGTGACTGCTCTTTTTGAAGTTACAATGTCAACCAGTCTTTTTACATAATATTTAAGAAGTTTCTGTCAGTAGTGAATGCCGATTTTTACCATTCTTCAATTGTTAGATTCTACCTTGGTTTCTTGCATGCAGTGCTGTCTTCTACTTGAATCACATATTTTATTTGCGTTTACAAACACATTCTTTTGTGGATTAGCTTTGATGTTTCAGATCACTGTCCTGTTGGTATATTTATTGTATATAAATACAATTTTGGCACATGGCCTAAAAAGGGGAGGGGTTGAGGCTGGTCAACACTAACTGTCCTATACCTAGCTAATCCAATTCACGACCCATTCACTCATTACAATTTCCACATTCACCATAAAACTCGTCCGTCACCACTCAATCGTCTATACACCACAATACCGCATCCTCTCAAGGGGGACCTACAAAACGCGCCCATGCCATAAAAATGTAATGATAATAAATTATAATACATAAAAATCTAATAATGAAGAATGAGAGGGGAGGGAGATGAACCCACTAATAAACTAAAAATCAACACAAACTAAACTAAACTAAACATAACTGATGTTAGTAGGGCCCGTCCTAACCTCAAAAAGGAGAGGCTGCTGTATTCTGCCCATTGGACAAAATCAAGAAGCTCTCTCGCCAAGGGAGTGGAAAAAGGATAAAAATATTATACGGCCATGGGAAAATATCATTGTCCTGTTGCTATTTCCAGTTCCGACATAAACCTAACTTTTGAACAGAGGACATGACAGTTTCATTCAAAATTGATTGCTATCTTGCAGAGTCGATTGTGCCAACAATGTGTACTATTTTGCCTGTTTCATCTGCAGCAAAACACCCCCAAATCATAATGTTGTTACCGCCATGTTTAATGGTTAGTTTCAAATTCTTCATCAAAAGCCGTATTAGGAGCTCACCAAATATACCCCCTATTGTTCCTCCCCAAATGCTCGTTTGGTCTCATCCAACCATAAAACCTTTTGCCAGATTTTTTCTAGCTTATTAATATGAGCTTTGGCATAGCGAGAATGCGTGTGCTATTTCATAAGCAGTGGCTTTTTTAAGCATTCTGCCATAAAGACCGGCATTGTTCAGATTTTCTTGCGCTGTAGATGTATGATCATGATTCCGACATTGGCCAGTGAGCATTGG
>OZ038490.1:36569395-36571895 GCA_964036315.1 Acanthosepion esculentum
TGGTAATTGTTCGGATGTGCTCTTCACTATGGTACCTAGACTTTTTGAATTTAAGTGCAGTACTAGACTGGTGACGAGGTCTCATTAATTTACAGTTGAGTTGGATAGATGTAACCGTAAATTCTATGCTAACAGTTTCTTTTCCACACTTCTCGCTTGTGGAACTCCCTTCTAGCTCCATGTTTTCCAGTGAAATTTAATCTGCAAAAATTTAAATGCAATGTCAATTGCTGTCTACTTTCCGCTTCCTGATCATAATGAATGTTTCTGTTCGTAATTCTACCACACCCTGTAACCACTTGTGTCTTAGCGGTTTTGCTGCCTTTCATAGGGTGATATCGATTTAAAAAAAAGAAAGAATTATCCAAAAAAAGCCCTGGCACGTTGAACTAGAATAATCTACTCCAGTGAACGAAATAAAGGGTTCCGTTTGAAATTCCAACGTATATCATCTGTAGACGCCCGGAGTGTACAACGGCCGAAACGTCGTGAATATGACAATAAAGATGAGGACAATAGTCAGAACAATGTAAATAGTGTAAATAGTTACGATACCTCCTCTCAAGAAAAATAGGCAGATCCTGAAGAAGGACGGAGCTTACAACGACCGAAACGCCGTGATATGACAATAAAGATTAGGACAACAGTCTTGCCAATGTAAATGATGTAAATAGTTAAGATACCTCTTCTCAGAAATATAGACAGATCCCGAAGAAGGACGGAGAGTACAACGACCGAAACGCCGTGATATGGCAATAAAGATTAGGACAACAGTCTTGCTAATGCCAGATGTTGATATCAAAGAAAGCTTGTTAGTTTACCACCACCCAGCCTAATGTTAACGACTCGTCAAGTAATAGATGAAAGCAGCATTACTAGTGAAGTGTCTATTCATACAATAAGAAGTGTACTTCATAGAAATAATCTACATAATGAATACACTGCAACTAAATGATGATCACTAATAAAATAAATCAAACAAGATTAAAATACTGGGCAAAATGACATCCATCTTATATGATATAATGAAAAGCAAAATTGATAATAACAACACGTAACTATGAAAGTAAAATTTCTAGTAATTCTAGTAGAAGAACTTATATCTGAAGAGCAATTTATGCAAGTGTGGTACAATTGGTCCCTGCAAGATCGGTTAGGACAAATAAACAGTAAATGATTTTATCTGGGCTTGGATTGACCGACGGTTTTGTAACGTGAGTGTTTCAAAGCAACGACCTACTGTCTAGAAGCACATAAAAGTAAATAAAATAATATAAACGTTTGGTATCAAGTGGCACTCAGCTGTAAGCATTCCGATCATGAGCTTATCATGCCGCATTCTAGATACAGGAAGGTTAAGGTGACAAGTCGTTGGTACAGACGGTTACAGGCAGAGTCAGAGTAAAAAGAGACAGAAGGAGACAGAATTCTGGCTGGCCGAAATGAAGATCCGGTTCATTAGTCTGTCGTAAGAAAAAACAGATCTAGCAACAAGATGCCTTGTGTCCCTTACATACCCGCCCCTCATATCTCGAGTCAGTCGTATTCGAGCTGCTTCTCCCCGTGCGAGAAATATCTGGCGTTTACTTTCTTTGTTGAACGTATATCGGATCTTTCCCTGTTTATTTTTTTTTCGCCCCGACGGAAACGGGACAAAAGCTGATCAGACAGTAAAATTCAATGATGGGAGTTTCGGATTATATCAAGAAGCAATAGTCCAAGTTCATAAAAATCAATAGAATGTTGAACAGACAAAAATACATTATCAACTACGAGATATAGCATAAAGGGAAATATTCCTATATTATGAAATACCTTGCCATTTACTGTGTGCCGCAAGCACGTTCTTGACTGATGAATATATTGCTGTTGTCCTGACGAAACAATTTTAAATTTGTATTCCCCCAACTTACGTCGACATGAGGCCATGTTTATGCAAAACAACCCCTCCTAAGGTTTTTTTTTTATATTTAACGACTGTTTTTAATATAATTAAATCCTTGACATTAATCTTCTGGATTTCTTTCCTTGCTTGAAATTATTTTCAGAAAAGACAAGATAATGGGATTGAGAAATCAACCAATATTCAACTGATAAGAATTTGGGAATTTCAGTAAGTGGCATTTTAGAAATGCTCTTGAATTATCAAAGCATTTTTAAGTCTACGGATTGACAAATCTATGGTTGCCCCCGAAACATCACAAAAACTGGTCAGAAGAAGCAAAGAGCTAGAAAAACAAAACAAAACTTATAAGGGGTTTATGAATCAGAATTATTCAGTTTGGTGTCGCGATAGATATCACGAAGCGTATCCTTCGAGAACACGGACTGGAGGAGGACGTAATAATTAAGCGTTAATAAAAGCACATTGGAGATAATATAAAGTTCATCTAAGAGACATAAACTGCGAAATGCTGACGTCTGAAACAAAGTTATAAAATCTCATCGGAGAAATAAAAACAGACATATTAAAAGGGCATTCATTACAAAAAAGAGGGAT
>OZ038490.1:36576895-36581895 GCA_964036315.1 Acanthosepion esculentum
TCGATCAATGAATGCCGAATGTTTCCTGCATGGAAACGGCTATTTTCACCATTACCATTTCTGGTTACGGGTGCTTGTCACCAAATATTGTAGGACGATAAAAACCTCTGTATTAATTGTTTATTTGTATCGCTCTCCTAACAAGTAAGTAGCTCATTTCTGGTTGGTCCTTTCGTTGTTAATTCGGTTCCTTGTCAGACAAGGAACAATACGCAGGGTCTACAAGCTTAAGGCTGCATCAATCATTTATCTCTCTGTTATGCGACATCTTTATCATTTTATAAGACACAAACTTGCGTATAATTAGAAAAAATTGTAAAGGCCTGCCAACAATTATTGGCAAATTATAACATTCTCGCTCACAGACCTGGAGAGAGAGAGAGAGAGAGAGAGAGAGAGAGAGAGAGAGAGAGAGAAAGAAAGAAAGAAGTCGATTAAGAAAGAAAGAAAGAAAGAAAGAAAGAAATCGATTAAGAAAGAAAGAAAGAAAGAAAGAAATCGATTAAGAAAGAAAGAAAGAAAGAAAGAAAGAAATCGATTAAGAAAGAAAGAAAGAAAGAAAGAAAGAAATCGATTAAGAAAGAAAGAAAGAAAGAAAGAAAGAAAGAAAGAAAGAAATCGATTAAGAAAGAAAGAAAGAAAGAAAGAAAGAAAGAAAGAAAGAAATCGATTAAGAAAGAAAGAAAGAAAGAAAGAAAGAAAGAAAGAAAGAAAGAAAGAAAGAAAGAAAGAAATCGATTAAGAAAGAAAGAAAGAAAGAAAGAAAGAAAGAACATGCCCGTTGCTAGAGGGAGTTAACAATTGCGAGTATTAAACAACAGTATAACAAAAGAAACAAAGCAATGATCACGAAAAGGAAAACGCGAACTAGAGGAAGTCAACAGGTACGGTATTAGAACTATCACAAATGCCCTCAGTGGTAAAAAATGAGTTAGCAAAGGTGACAGTGGAACACTGTGCAGACGAAGACTAAAAAAGAGGAGATAAATAAAGATAAATAAAAAAATAAAACAAAAATGTGAAAAATAAAAAACTATTCATCGTAGGCTGTCATAATGAATTGCCACATTAATTTTTATTTAATTGAATGAATCCTATAATATTCTTCAATAATTGAAAAGCGCACACTGTAATAACTGTCCTAAAGAATCAAGGTATATCATAGGTAAAAAAAATGTCACGGGTAAAATAGTCACAGGAAATAAAGAAACAGGACAATGTTAGCACTGTTTCTGTGTTTTTCTTTAATAGACTTTTTAAAAACCCCAACCCTAACGCTAACCGTAACTCTGAAGACAGCTTGAATAGTAGAAATCTCGAATCTCAGTGCTGTTGTGAATGAACAATACTTGGATTTATTGAAAAATAATTTTCATCTCCCCGACATGGAAATTATTGACAGTAATAAGCGTAGTTCAAAAATCTGCTACAATCCATTCATGTATATGTCACTCGCAAAACCAAGTTGTGACTTTTTTATAGCTAAAATTGTGTCTCTTCTGTGACTGTTTATATGTAACGGAGTTTTCTGTACACCAATTGACAGTCTTGAATTAAATTATTCCTGCTTAATAAAGGCGGGGGCTGTGTAGCAGTTGCTATCCCCACCACCACAGGACAAACGGATTGTACATTTTCAGACTGAAATCTGATTATTTCCAGGGCAACTTAGAAAATATTCAGGGCAAATTCTGTTCCTTTCACCCCACAACAAATATGATTTTTTAGTTACCGGATGCACTTGATTATAGTAGGAGATTTTATGATCAGCTTTTTGCGCAAAAATAGGGGGTCCAACAAAATTTTTTGAATCAAACATTTTCAATGACGGGATGTAGTATATACAGGTAATTTTTCTGGAAGAGTTTTTCATGAATTTTTGGTGAACGTAACCTACCTTGTAGGCATACATTTTCACAGTACCTTTGGCTAACGTTAACCATTTATCTGCTATAAAATATGTCCAGGATGGTGCAACATTTGGCTACGGTAGTATTAGTATTTCTTAGAAACTAGTGTCGCATTATACGTGAGTCATATGAGAAAATCAGATTTTTCACAAAAAATTCAACGGTCGCACTATATATGAAGTAGACGTATACACGATTATATAAGGTATTTGGAGAGATTTGGGTATTTGTTTTGATCCAAGAGCGTTTCAACATTTACCTTGTATTTCCTTTCTAAAATGGAATAATTGTCAATGTGTTTTTATTACTTCGAACTGTTGTACCCATCTTGGTTGAATACTAAATTCAATAATAAAATTAAGAAATCTTATTATAGACACAACGTTTCGGCCAAGTCCCCACGTAGCCTGTTGAAATGTCCTAATCGATTTGCCCAAAGATGAACGACATTTTCTATACAATCGTCGTCGGCTTTATCTTGTATTCAAGAATTTCATTTCTTTGCTGATCACTTCCTTTATGATGAAGGCGTTGCTGACTAAATTCGCTACCAACTAGAAGACCCCAGTTTCACCAAAACCTACTGCCTCCATTCCCTATTGCTTTTTGGTTTTACAGGGGTTGGTTGGAGGTGAAAGAAATTCCGAGTTGAAGAAAGTACCTGTTCCATTGGGCTTAGGGTGGAAAGATATATTATATGAGACTGACGGCTGAAAAGTCGAATCAGCACAAAGACGACACAAGACGTGGTAAACTCAACAACTGTTTTATTCAAACTGCCGGTGGGTGGATCCGTTTTGGTTTCAGCATTCCCTAGTGGTACCGGAAGTACTTGCAATCATCATAATAATCAACATTATTGATGTTGTTATAAACAGTACCGATGGCGTGAATTTGTTTAAGGTGGACCTCAACTTGCCAGGAAGTGACCCACACAATTGATTTCATGACTTTCCTCTGCGGCATATATGGAATGATACATACAGAATCCAGTTATAAAACGGCAACTGACTGCCACTTCGTGTGGCGCCTTCTGTCGCAGGCCCATGATGCGAAGCCCTCCGCTGGTTCAACCGTTGAGATCTGTTGTAATCGTCATCCGCTTGTTCCACCGTTGGCGTCTTTAAGGTTGGTCGCGCTTAGTCTGGGTCCACGTCTTCGACCTTGCCGCCAAGGGTGACCCTACCAGGAGTTTGGAACTCCCAGTGGCATCGTTCTCATAGTTATTGAACCACGGAAGCCCCTCTACCACGAAAAGGAACGATCATCATAGGTAAACACGTAGAAATATACACACATAAACATATATATATTATGTATGTATCTGAAGTTACAAGAATGTTTTATTTTCTAAACATGGTCAGCACATTGTGGCTGTGTTCTTAGTTAATGTTATTGAGTGTTGCCTTTCCCTTTTTTTATTTTTATTTCTTCCATTATTTTTAATCTTTTTTTTACATGTAGATGAGGCTGTTATACTTGTATTTTCTACTAGTATGTTATAGATGGCTAAAAGAATAGCCAAAAGAACTTTTGAATAGTTTTTACACACTCTGTCTTCAGAAAAGAAAACTCTTGTACAATACAAGAAAAATTAAATGAAAAGCTTAATCATAGTACCTTATCAATGGTCTTTAACAAAGCATACATACATATATATATATATATATATATATATATATATATATATATATATATATATATATATATATCAACACTCAATAACATTAACTAAGAACACATAAACATATATATATATATATATATATATATATATATATATATATATATATATATATATATATACATATATATATATATATATATATTACACTGATCTGAACCAATCTCCACAATATGACTAAAATAACTGACAACGTTTTCAATGAATTTAAAAAGGAACCTGTTCCTCGTTTAAAATTGCGTTAGAGTTTGTGAATGCTGGGAAAAACATTAAAAATACTATGTTAATTTGATGTAGCTTGCAAAAACAAAATGTAGGTTTCAACACGAAACACTTTATATTAAGAAGTAGCGAAATTGATCTAAAAACGTCGGCTTCCAAGATCACTTGTTTTCATCCTTTTCTATCGCGATTAGACATTTTTAAGCAAAAATTGATAATTTCATTTCCGCTTTTTTTTTATATCAGCCGATATTTCTCCAGCACCTGCCTCAGTCCCCATCGATAAACATTAGGTTAGAAAATGAACACGCTGCAATAGAGCGAGTACCACGTTAAATCACTGCGCGTCTTTAACAAAGATTCGTTCGTTGTTTTCTTTTCTGTCTATCCTCCTTTTTTTCGTCCATTCAACATTTTAATTTTTACCGAACACAGCCGTACAATCATTTTAGTTTATGTAGATGTGAGTAAAACAAGAAATCTACAGAGTAGTGCAAATACAAGACAGCCTTGTCAGACAACACGTGAAGAGAAGCAGTAATAGACTGATCAATAAATAGGTCGATAGATTCAGCTTCACTGTCTCAACCGGATAGATTTGCTGTTGTTTGACGTACTCCTTCCGGAGCAGGCAATCGATTGCACATGCGCCTATACTAGTGCTTTCCGTTTGAAGAAAGTGACATGATTATATGCTGACAGTACCATGTGCGCGAAATGCACGTGAACATTACGAACGCTCCCGTTTATTATATTCTGCTAAAAGGCAACAAATATCTTAGGGCACGAAGCTGTAGATTGACAAAGAAAAAGAAGCTTTTTCATTACAAGTTGTAAACATGGCGACAAAAAAAAATTCTTATGAAAATCTTGGAGTCAGTTTGAGGGATTTTTAAAAGCTTTTCTTTTTTCTTTTTTAATTTAAATTTGGAAGTCAGATGCCTTGGAATCGTGACAGGGCATTAAACGTCACCAAGCAGTTCGACGGTATATCTGTCGTCACTACTGCTGACTACTTTCTTGGTTAATTTCCGGTTCAATTTTCAGCAAAGCCTTCAAAATTATCATTCTGTTTTGGATCAGTATTACGTAATAACAGTTCGCTTGATCTATCTATCTATCTATCTATCTATCTATCTATCTATCTATCTATCTATCTATCTATCTCAGTCTGTTCTTATCTA
>OZ038490.1:36594395-36659395 GCA_964036315.1 Acanthosepion esculentum
CTGACACCAGTATTGTTCAACGGCGTTACTATAGTTGTATCTGCGATTACAAAGTCACTATTACAACGAGCATTATGAAAGTGACAACGAGTATTCGTTGACATTACAAAAGTATCAAACGAATGTTCGTTGGCATCACAAAAGATATAAAATTGTAAAGTAAGTTGCCAACAATATGTGTTATATTCCGAGAACTTTCAAGCATAAAAACAGACAGACCATGTTATTTGAATTTTATACAACTTGTTTAAATGGGTCTATCTATCTATCTATCTATCTATCTATCTATCTATCTATCTATCTATCTATCTATCTATCTCAGTCTGTTCATATCTCTCTCCTTATATATATTTTTCCTGTTAATTCCCTGGTTGGTCTTGGTCTCTCTCTCTCTATCTCTCTCTCTCTGTCTTTCTCTCTCTGTTGCTCTCTCTCTCTGTCATATATATATATATATATATATATATATATATATATATAGCTGGGATCAAATATAGAATGATAATATATCAGAATGATTGATAAAGAACAAATAGAAAACGTTTATCAATCTAACATGTTTCATCGGTGAATGAGATATGGAGAAAAAGAAGAAAGAAATTCTGGTATTTTTACTTTTCTATTGTTTATTTTTCATTGATTAATCACGTTCATTCGACTTGCTAAACAAACGTTAGTATAATTTGTGGCATTAGGAATTCAAGGAGAGACGGCACGTCCATTCGTTTCACAGACAAACTAGAATTATGGTACATTTACACACATAAAGCAATATTTACCGTTTTTCAGTTAGGCTTGGAATCCGTTGATTTCTTCTTTAACCCTTATCTTTAATGCATCCTTATGAGAAAATAAAACAATGCGATTGGGTAATATTCAGTGTTGTCTCTTCGCCTATTCTACCTGTTTGACAAGTTTCCACTAATACAAGCCCTCACATAAAAAGTCATGATCATCTTCAATGAGGACGTGGACCCTAAAAGTAAATTAAATTATATTGGTCTTATTTGTTTTATTTTTATTGAGTTATTATGGGATAAATGGCAAGTTAAATGGCACGATAATGTAGAGATTGCATAACCAATGTGTGTGTTTGAATTGTCCTTATTAAAGAGACGTTCTCAAAGTAGGTAAGCGAATTCGTACACAACATTGGTCTTTTGAAGTTTTTACTCTCTTGTACAGTTGCTGTTGATTACGTCATATGTTGTTTTTTTTATTATTTTACTGGCTTAAATTTATTTGGGATATAAAAAAATGAAAATATTACTAGCTCAGCCGTGTAAGTAATGAGAAATGTTAAAAGAAGAAAGACAATTATACGTAAAATCAGAAAGAGAGAGAAGAAAATTCTAGGACACATAATGAAGAAAGAAGGCTTGAAGAAACTGACACCCAAAGGGCACGTCGATGGCAAAAAGATCAGAGGGAAACAGCGAGAAAAACCTACCTAACGTGTTTGTGAGAATGAATGGCAGAACAGGGTGCGAGAGGATAGTAACAAATACAAACACTGGTGTCTGACAAGGGATAAGAAGTTGTGGAGATCCATAATCGCAAATGTCGTAAAGAGTTGCGGCATATTGGAGAAAAAGATACAGACTCTTTCTTTAAGTTTTATCGATATATTTTTTTATTTGTCTGAACTCAAACAGTGATTGGCTTGCAAGCAACGTTTCTTGTCTGTCTTATACCGAGATTTTAACATTTCACGTTTTTTTTTTGTCTGCACATTAAAGAAACATTTAAATTGCGGTTTGACTCAAGAAGAAAAAGTAAAACCACTTACTCTGTTTTTTTTTTTGTTTTGTTTTGTTTTGGGTTTTTTTAAGTGAGAGATTTCTTTTTAAAAATGTTTTGTAATGAGCCTCATATATTTGGCTTTGTTTCTACTTCTTTTTTTAAAATTTTTTGTTTGAACAGAAGACATCTTTGGGAGGATAGATTTCCAATATGGATGTATCGTCATGAGTAAAATGTTGGACTTAACCAAAAAAATGTGTCAAAAAAACAAAAAAAAAAAACTACTCGGGTACTTTAACTTGAAATGTAATTTAAGATATTTTTATAATTCGACATAAATATGGTCGTCATTGCGTTAATATTCAACATCTCTCTCATAGACTGGATGTGGCAAGCCTTTCGCTGCTCAATCGGACGAACTACATTCTCTGGTCCCGCCAATTCAAACCTTCACAACAAGGACACGATATGCCACTTACATGGTGGCAAACCACATACATTCCCACCGTATTTCATCGGTGAGAATGATCCACTCAAACAGCTTCTTTCCTCGAATAACTGCTCTGTGAAACAGGCACCCAAGAGAATGTACCCCCAATCACTGCAGTCTTAGGCAGTTTAAAGCTAAGATTAACCGTTATCGTCCATTCCTCTCTGCATAAATTGCCTCCTAACGTAACCCCCAACTTCAAGGTGGCTCCAGGACCTTTTAAAAGTGAACCTTACTGTAAAAAAGAACTCTTACATTATTTCGGAGCAAAAAATTATCTAACTTCTTTTACATGTCATGTTCCTTTATCGTGCCATGTCCCTTTAACGACATCCATGATGAATAATGGTACTCCACAACTTCCTAACGTTCATATGTCTAAGTAATATTTGTCTATTAGTATCCCCCCGCTCCCTGTTCTGTCATTGATTTATACAACCTATGTAGTAGCATTCAAGTTGCTTAAATAGATGCTTGGGTTATATGTTTGGGTTTAATAAATAGAAAAGAAAGATATGTCAATCTAAGTAAACTAGTAGAATTGGTAGAACTCTCAAATATAATACAAAATAACTTATTTAGTAACACTTTTTGTTTAATTTTACGTTTTTCTTTTCTTTTTGTCTTTTTTTTTTTAGCTGCTTAAGTTCCAATGACTTCATCAGTTTCTTACAGGCTTGCTTCAATGTTTTATGCTTCAATGTATTAAGCTATGGTATAATAAATAGAGAATAAAATAAAAGCAATGCATCTACATTAATAGAATTGGCAGAATTCTTGAAAACAATTTAAAATAATACAGAATAAAATAAGAGATTTAATTTTCTTTTTTTCCTTTTTCATTTTTATTATTTTTTTTTACATGTTAATGCAACAATGACGTCAGTAGGGAGTTGCTTAAGTTTAGGCAAATTTGAGTTGCTTATAAAAACTCATATATATATATATGTGTGTGTGTGTGTGTGTGTGCGTGTGTGTGTGTGTGTGTGTGTGTGTGTGTCTGATTGAATAAATTACAGACATTATGTCTGGTAATTTTTAACAAAATCCATTCATTCTCAGGAATAATCTTCCGTGTATTGATGTTAAAGGATGAGAGAAATGTGCTACAACTGTTTATATATATATATATATATATATATATATATATATATATATATATATATATATATATATCAATTAACCTCAATCAAGGCGATAATACCACTAAGGCCACTAACATCTTTCACACACACGCACACACATACACACAACAACAACACACACACACACACAACAACAACACACACACACACACATACATATATATATATATATATATATATGGTTTGACGTGTAAATTGTCGCCATTTTATAGTTTTAATTTTGGGCATGCGCGTTGTTTGTTTTTGATTTTGTCGACTGCACAATATAGTAGGGTCAGTTAGGCAACGTCTTTGAGAAAA
Organism: Acanthosepion esculentum; assembly: GCA_964036315.1. Classification (NCBI taxonomy): domain Eukaryota; kingdom Metazoa; phylum Mollusca; class Cephalopoda; order Sepiida; family Sepiidae; genus Acanthosepion; species Acanthosepion esculentum. The sequence continues at coordinate 36,598,074 of OZ038490.1, forward strand.
AGAATGCCATAACGCATTTCACTCCGACAGAAATTTGGAAACATCATGCTGTATTCCATGCCATTCGTACCTGAAGCTCCAATACGAACATTCCAGACAATGCAGAGCATTCGGGAAAAGATGGACGAGTCTAATGGTGATTACGAAGGCACGGCAGCTCGAAAAACTCACTCTGACCGTTCTGATAAGAAAAGAACTCGAAAATCTGTTGGTGAGGACCTCAGGATCAACACGGTGGCCCACATAAAGTGCATTGAGTAGGTAGTGGTGCCCTGGGTCAAGAGGGTGGCTGCTGGAACAACCTATGTCTGGCAACAAGTTTTTTCATCATGCCACACAAGCAGGAGGCCCCAATTATGGTTGTCAGGCAATTTCTGCGACCACATCACTTCTTAGATTTAGCCACCTAACTCTCTTTACTACAAACACCTTGATTATTATGTGTAGAGCGAGAGACCTACAAAACTCCGCGTAACACCAAAGATGAACTGAAGGCAAGGATTGTGAGAGCTTTCACTAACTTAAACAAGGAGACCGCCCAGAAGACCGGCCAGACATAAAATAATTGGAACACACATCAACATTTCTGCTACCATGGTTTCTACCATTCTGGTCTTATCAGGCTGTAATATTTTAATTTAAGATTAAATCGCTCTGCATTTCCGTTGTATTGAAAACTTTTTTTATTAATTTAAGCTGTTTTTTTGGTAAATATTACTTTTTGTTAAAAGTTGGATTTATATATATATATATATATATATATATATATATATATATATATACATCGTTATTCAAAAAGAATGAACCGATTTCATTATGCAATATTTTAATTACGAAAATCAATTAATAAAAAAATTCAATGTGGTAGCCACCTGCAGTACGGCCAACATCAATGCGATAAGAGAATTCTTCCAAGACGTGTATCACCATATCACGATCCTCTGAGTTGATCGCTGTTGTTAATCGATGTTTAAGATCATAGAGGTTGGTGTGTAGAGGTGGAACATAAACACAATCTTTTACGTATCCCCACAAGAAAAATTCACACACGGTGATGTCTGGGAATCTCACAGATTATGCACAAAGAGCAAGGTCTTGATAAGTGCCTGAATTAGGCGTACTTTATAAAGTTTCAAATGTAAACGTATTAGCCCACGTCAGATAGTGGATTGAGTGATTGCAAGCTCACGGCTAGCTCGATTTCGCATCACGGATTCTCGTCACATGTTCCTCCGAAACTCGTGGTCGTCCTGGGCTTTTTCCTTTACACAGACACGCAATCTCTTGAAACTTTTTAAACCGCTGTCGAATGTTCTTAAGAGAGGGTGAATTAATATCGAATTGCGTTCGAAAAGCACGCTGCACCATGACAACCGTATTTGTTTTCGTGAACTAGACTTGCCATTCCGGAAGTAAACAAGCAATTGAACGTTGCCGGAGATACGACGCGACTTCAGCGCCCCTGTGGCAACAATTGAAAACGTAGAAAAATACTCTTTCAAATGATCACTGACTTATTCCATAACATTGCTTGAGAACTGAAGCAATGCGTCATGAAATTGGCTCATTCTATATATATATATATATATATATATATATATATATATATATATATATATATATATATATATATATATATATATATATATATATATATATATATATATATATATATATATATATATATATATATATATGCACTGGGTGAAGTAATGGAGAGCGGCTTGGATTGACGAATCGAAGAGCCGAGTTCGAATTCCAGTCGAATCCATTCACTTACGTGCTAATACCCTTGGGAAAGGTATGAATCCTCTTCTTCTCCCTCCAGCTACGGAGGGTTGTTTGGAGACCTTGTGACACGTAGTGAACCAAGTCTCTGTATTCGACTCTTCAAGAAGTGTGGATGGTTCTGCACAAAACCTTCATCACTATAATCAAATCACGTGTGCTGCTGTCGGTTCCTAGGAACTGAATTGTTTGACCCTCATACATCGAATACGATGGGAGAGTCCACCATATATATGTAAACAATGTCTTTATATATCTTTGAAGAAGAGGTGGCTGAAAGGTTTCTTAGATGCATTTTAATAGTATTAACATAGGTTTAAACCTTTCGGTATCCTCAGGCGATTCGGGCCAAATGATTTCCTTTTTTCCTGATTTTTTATTATTTATATATAAACGCACAACGTAAAGTGTAATAGAAGGGGGGGTTAAAGCAAGAATATTAAAATTGTATTGGAGGGAGAGTAAATAAAATGTACATACTTTCATCCTGGTTCGTACGAACTCAAAAATTACATTTTAGTGTGTATGCATCGTGTCATTATTTCCTATCTGTCATACAGTTTCCTGGACTAACTCAACTCTGACCAATAACTGGTTATATAATTATATATATATATATATATATATATATATATATATATATATATATATATGTATATGTGTGTGTGTGTGTGTGTGTGTGTGTGTGTGTGTGTGTGTGTGTATTTGTTTTCGGAGTCATTTCCTGTTGCACACTCCTGCTCAGGCACATTTATTCAATACTCACAGAATTTACCTATGATTTATAATGCAACTGTATTGAGCAGACTTTATTCCCTATACCCTTTTTTATCTTCAGTCTGCGTTGAAGGGACATGGGATTAAAATGTATTTTTCAGTTAGTGTATTGGTTAAATTTGTTATCACAAAAACGATCACATTATACTGAAGCTGTACCATATTAATTCTTGTAGAATGCCAAAAGATTTCTCTCAAGATCAAAAGCCGAAATGAACGATATTAGGATGCGTTGCGCAAACTGAAAAGTGATTCTTTTATATCTTCCCAGCATAGAAATGTCGCTTTATACACGAATATAAATCCATTAACTTCTACCCAGTGGGTAAAAAACTGGATGCTTACATTCAATGCCTCGAAAATTAAACTAGTTACATTCCATCATCGCCGATCGGACCACCAGTCAAGATGACCGGAGAGGTACTATGGCAGACTATGGGATCTTAAGCTCACACCTGACATCAAGTACATACGAGCCAACGCTAAAGATGCAGGTATAATGGTCTGCACCCTATACCGCTCCAGTAAGTACCTGAATCCTCATGCCAACTTTAACATTTATGAGAACCAGATCAGGCCAAAAATGGAGTACTGTTGCCATATTTGGGCAAGAGATGACCAGACTGCCCTCTCCAGCCTCGATAGTCCAAAAGCGTCTTCAAGTCCTTGTTGGTGACGAATTATTTTTCAGCCTCCAACCTCTCTCTCATAGGCGGGATGTGGCAAGCCGCTCGCTGCTCTATGGCTACTTCCACGGAAAGTGCTCGGACGAGCTACATTTCTTCGTTCCACCAGTTTTAACCTTCGCGGCAAGGACCTGCCATGCCACTTAAATTGTAGCAAACTACACACATTCCCTCGGTATTGCATCATTGAGAAGTGAGTTCCATTCGAATAGCTTCCTCACGCTAACCATTGCTCCGTGGAACAGACTCCCAAGAGGATGCTTTCCTCGATTACTACAACTTAACCTGTTCATGTCTAGAGTTAACCGTTATCTTCCCCTCCTGAAACTGAACCTGTAAAAAGATCTTTAGAACGAACATTTTTATTCAAAGATTTTATGCACATTAATATGAAATAGAATAAGATTGCTGAAAATGATTGAAATGCTTTTTGGTTCGATTTCTACATACTGGCCACCAATAAACGTTCAATTAATTAAACATTACAATCGATCAATCCAGTTTTATTGCGAAAATTTTAGAACTAAAATTTTGTTTTTAATTTTTGGTTCAGAAGGTGTACAGAAATAGGTACGATTGGGCGGAAGGGTAATCCATTAAGAACTATACAAACACAGTGCTATTTGACCCTACAAAACAATACTTTTTGCCCAAACCAAAATTGTTTATGAGAATAAAAAATAGATAATCATCTCTAGTACATTTCATAGAAGTTCAGATTTCATAAAAAGATGAAAGTGTGTCAAATCACACAAAGAGGAAGCAAGAGGTGCATATTATGAGGATATGTAGGATAGATAACGATTGACCTTTTGACATAAAGAGGTTAAGATTTTAGTGATCGGAGAAGCATCTTCAAGGAAGTATGTTCCGCAATGCATCATTTCTGAGGGAGAAGTTTTCTGAGGGGAACTTCCTCCTTATCAATGCAATATGTAAGAAATGAGGATGAATCGACTCAGTCTAAATGGCATGGCAGTTCTTGGCTGTGAAGGTTTGGTACGTTTAACTTCAAACAAATCATTTAATTCATGTCAGAAGATCAGAATTGTTAAATCGCGGATCTCGATTTTCCAATAAAAGTTAGAATAAAATTAAAAGTGAAAAATCAAAAGAAATACTGAGTCCTTGCGAGGGAAGTGAAATAAACGGGCAAACGTGAAGGTGACCTTTGTACCCATCATTATTGGCGTACTAAGAACAGTTCAGAGGTGTCTCACAAAGAAGTTATTGGGATACAAGCTTGTCTCAGACCTCATGTTACACTACCAGCTAATCCATTCACTAGCTGAAAATCCAACATATGAATGAAAATTGAAGGTAGTTCCTACGGAATGACTAACTGTAGTCCCAATTATATTGACTTATTTGAAGCCAGAAAACGTTTTTAAATTGTAACGTTTTGGAGAAAATAATGATTTACTGATATAAGTCATATTAAATAACCCATGGCTGGAGGCGAAGAGATGGATTCATGCCTTTCCCAATAGTATTTAAGCATAAAGTGAAGATAACGAAAGCGACTGGAACTTGGTTCTCCGACTTACGGTTTCGAGACGTTAGCCATTGTATTCCCAAGCGGTTACCATCTAGATACTGACCAGGCCCGATATTGCTTAACTTCGGTGATCGTACGAGAACAGGTGTTTCAACGTGATATATCCCTTAGTCAGTCCCAATGAGTGACCGTAGATTTAAACTGTGTATTTATTAAATCAAACCTTATGTGAAAATCTATCATTCTTGAATCAAGTACTTTATCTGATTAAACAAAAAAATAAAAATGCAGCTTAGCCTAAGCGAATATACACAAAAAGGGTCAAGTTCAGATTTGTATATATAATGTAAAACTAATCTATCACTAATGCCTTAATGGACAATGGAAAAAGAACGGGACTTTGGTTTCTGTTTTGGGAATTCAGCTAGATGTCTACTTTATATGTTTAAGCAAAAAAGATAAAGATATGTGCTTGCTAACGTGACGGACACATAGTAAGAGTCGAGTTTTGTATTATACTTAAATTGTAAATCGAACCCTCACTTCTATGTGCCATGCCCCTTCAGGACTTTGGCGATTATGTCTCTCCACAATTTCCAGTCTTTGTAGATCTTAGTAAATATTGTTTTTTCTTATATCTCCTAATCCCTATTCTGACATCCATTTACACAAGCACGTTAAGTAGGTTATACGATGTATTTTTCTGTCTTTCTTGCCTTCAGTATTTTCTGAGTTCCAAATTTTCCAGTCCCTCTTTCCTCATTATGTGCCCTAGGTATTTCGACAGTCTCTTGCTGATGTTAATTACAACTGTCCTTTTTGTTTCCATGGTATCCTCAGTCGAACCTCAGTCCTGTTGCCTAAAGTCTCTTCTTCATCTGTGAGGAGATTGTCCAGCATTCATTGACATACAGAAAGACTGATATTACATGACAGTTCAGTACTATTTGCTTTGTTCCTAATAAAATTTTCCTGTTTCTTAATACTTTGCCTAGCGTTTCGGAAGGCATCTTTCGCTATCAAATGTGCCTTCGGACTTCGGTTTTGCACTTTCCGTCTTCTGTTAAAACATTTCCCAGATATTTAAATTGTTGCAGTTGTTTGATTTTTGTACCTCCATTTTGCAATTTGCATGTTGGGATGTTCCTTTTTGGTGGCAACCATACGTTCTGTCTTCTTGCAATTGATGTTTAGTCCTTTCTTATCGATTTCCTTCACTACCTTCTTGTAGTTTTCCTTTAAAAGTTATGGAATATTCAAAACCTAATATGCTAACAGCATTTCCAAGTTTCCCCTTAGTAAACAGAAATTTTGTGTTTATAGTCATAGACGTCAATGGCAAACAGACAAAAGACATTTGATGAATTTGCAACTCATTTTCACCTGCAAAAATAAAAGGTGTAAATTGCTCTTCTATAGGAAGAGCAACTTCTAATTTTTCGTTCGAAAAGTCATTCGCTGATAGAAAATAGGAATTCACAATATTTTTCTATTATAAATAAATAACTAAATCTGCTTTGTTCACTTCGAAATCTGGTCGGTATACAATTCAGTGTAATTCCCATCTGTTGCTATCGACAGTTCCTCTTGCTGTTTGGCTATACGTGACATACGTTGTTGACTTTCTTAATGCCCAATTCAATAATCTACCTATATTTATTTTAAATATCATGAACTAATAAATTACTTTTTCTTTTCACCATCTAGCTGTACGTGCTGCAATATGTCATGTTGTCCCGAGAGGCGACTGCTCAGCAGAACGTCATTCAACATGTGGTACTTTTGGTAAGTATAGATATTTTATACGCACGCACGCGCACGCACACACACACACACACACATATACATACACACACACCATATATATATATATATATATATATATATATATATATATATGTATGTATGTATATGTGTGTGTGTGTGTTTGTGTGTGTGTAAAACAAAGGAAAAACTTAACACATCATCGAAGACTTTGGTAATAAACTTATTTCAACAGATAAGTTTTTAAAACCTGCCACATCAAACCGAAATTACAAAATGGTTTAAATTTATCCAGACAATATATTAAAAATTATTTAAAATTAATTTTAAAAAGAAGAGCTCTCTTCATGGATCTATCTTTTTAATATTTTATATTAAAAAGACCTGCTTGGATTATCCTTACTACTTACAGATTTGATATCACACACACACACACACACACACACACACACACACATATATATATATATATATATATATATATATATATATATATATAATTGTGTAATTGGGCAGCAATCTCTCTTTTTTACAACCTTCATTAAATATGGCTGACAAGGTACTGTGGTAAAGTTTTTGGGACAGAAATTGTCTAAATATTTTGTAATCATCATTGATAATGACTAAAACTATAGCCGAAAGCGCTCGGACATACAAAGAAGAAAATTATGAGAACACATGAAAAATTAAATAATGAAGCTTCCGTGAAATATACTGCCATCCACAGATAGACTATTTCGCTGTATCACAGCTCATTAGTGTGGCTAGACATCCGATTGCTTCAAACCGGAATGGAAACCCATTCGACAAAAGTCGGAAATTTCCCCCTAAGCCATCGGCGCATGGTTGAAAGAAAGGCGAATTTTTACGTACTTACTCTGTGAATAAACACGCCAATGACTGACGATGTTCAGTTCATAGAAGGGGAAGAGCCTTGTAATATTAGTAGTAATAGTCATTGTTTACAAATTCGCACTTATCTTCCATGAGTGCACAACCGAATTTAAGTTTTTCGGGTGCGTATATATTGTCATATTTGTGCATGTATGAGTATTTATGTTATGTATATATGTTTAGAAAGTGCCTGAAAATCACACCACGGGCTGAATTTAGTTACCTCCCTTGCCGTTTCCATGCGTGTCTACATGATAAAATTTAAAAATGGTACAGTACATAACCTTCACACGCAAAAATTTAATTTGCAGATGAACACCACAATTTTGTCTTAAAAAATGATGAAGACAATAATTTTTTGTCTTTGAAAAAACAAGATTGAAGACGACATTGTGCTAATGTGAAAAGTACACGGAATAAAATGAATCTCCATAAACATGATAATTTTCGTTCATCCTTTAATAAGGATACTAAGAATCTTGTCCGTAATTACGAGGACCCTATTAAAAATAAGTAGACAAAATTTATCTAAATTATTTAATGAGACACGTCTTGTTGGTGACGAATTATTTTTCAGCTGGTGTTCCCAGGTCTATCCTGATCCGGAGTGACAGCACCTGTTAGGGTCCTAGCTATGGCTAAATAGTTAAGCACCAAACTGGGGTCAAAACACTATGAAAGTGTAAAAATAGGTTTTAATACCAGAAATACTTTGTAAAAAATTACCAGCAATAATCTTTGAAGAAAAATTATTACCAGCAATACATTTTTAAAACAAATATTACCAGCTATACATTATTGAAAAAAATTACCAGCAATAAAAATCTTGTCAGCATTAAATAACCCATTGAGGTTGATATGCCATAAAACAAATGAAAACAAACCAAATTAAACCAAGAATTCTGCCAATTCTGTTTAGTTACACTGGCATTTCTTTCTTTTCTATTTATTAAATCCAAACATAAAATTAATCAAACATTTTTGCAACTAATAACGTCATTGTGGCTTAAGCAACTCAAAAAAGAAAAGTATAGGATTAAGCCAAAAAGATTATTAAATATGTTATTTCACACTGTGATGATGAATTCTACCAATTAATTGTATTGAAATTCTTTCCTTTTCTATTTATTAAATTGAAACATAAAAAGAATTAGGCAAGCATTTTAGGCGACAAATAACGTCAATTTGGCAAAAAGCAATTTCCTTTCTATTTATTAAATCCAAACATAAACAAATTTAGCAATCATTTATGCAAATTGAACACGAATTCTTGGGCAAAAACTAAGAAACCCAAAGAGTAGTCAAAATTCCAAATTGCTTTCATGTAAAAAAAAAGAAAAAAAAAGAAAAAATCTTGTCAACCACGAAGATTTCCCCAATGGACTCACCCAAAATAAGTCATTTTATCGATCACTACAGTGTAGTCCGAAAGTCTTGTCACCCATATCTTATATATAAAGTACACTGTATGTGTGTGTTTGTGCGTGTGTGTGTTCAAGCAACTCCTCCGTTCCCACTGGTCCGATTTCAACGATTCATAACTCATTCAAAAGCCATAGAAAAGTTAGGCACATGGAATGATTTTCATTGAGCTCAGATTTAGGGTTAAAAATATATATTATATTCCATAATATAGGTCTTAATTAATTAGTTATATGTTTCTCTAACTCTTCAAATGTTGAATGTATAACTAACTCTAATTTCTATTTTCCCATCATTTCTATATTAATTCTATAACATATGCAACTAAAAAAAAGAAAAATGTAAAATTAGATCTGGTATTTTATTCTTTATTTTTATATTTTATCCAAGAATTCTGCCAATTCTATTAGTTTAGTACATTAGAATGTCTTTCTTTTCTATTTATTAAAGCCAATCATGAGCAAATTAATCAAAACATTTAGGCAAAGTTACTGTGGCTTAAGCAACTCAAAATATAAAAGAAATAACAACTAAAAACCTAAAACCACAAAAGTAAACAAAATATCTTACGATTAAATATATCATTTTATACCGTACTCAAATCTATTTTTCCAGTTTAATTACATTGAATTTCCCTTGTTTCCTATTTATTAGACTCAAATATAAAACATTTTAACAGATATTTTAAGCACCATCAATGCTACTACTTGCGTGAAATTTATCCAAAGTAAATACTGGTCAACATCCTAAATTGCTTATTAAATATTTGTGCATTTATATATATATATATATATATATATATATATATATATATATATATATGAATTAGAATCAAATATGGATCGAAATCTGACAGAATGATAGGATAAAGAACAAACTGGAAATGTTTATCAGTTTAACATGTTTCCTTTTGTTAAGCTTCATCAGATGAAGCTTTAATAAATGTGAAACATGTCAGACAGATAAATGTTTACTATTTGTTCTTTATCCTATCATATATATCTCTATCTATATAAATATATATATATATATGTGTTTGTTTGTGTGTGTGTGTGTGTGTGTGTGTGTGTGTGTGTGTGTGTGTGTGTGTGTGTATTCAAGCATGTTTCATTGATAATAATAACGCCTGAGGATGATCTTGGAGGAGATTGAAAGTATTTGGGTTAACAAAAAAAGCGGCGAAACTTCCATGATGCATTTCAACTTAACATCAAGAAGCTAATTAGAGAACTAGAAAGGATTATTATAAAAACAAATAGATATAATATCTTTGTATTATTTAATGAACCATATATATATATATATATATATATATATATATATATATATATATATATATATATATATGTATGTGTGTGTGTGTGTGTGTCATTCACAGACAGTACTGTTTCGCTGTATCACAGCTCGTCAGTGCGACTAGACATCCGAATGCCTCAAGCCAGGATTGAAACTCAACTGATTAGGTGTCAGCCAGAGCTATATTCACTCGGTAGAGTTACACAACTAAATCTAGCGTATTGTTTTTACTAATGTAAACAAATATTATTATTATCATTATCATTATTAAAAACAACAGGAATTTTGTGTCGATTAATTCAACTTTTCCACATTTCAAATAACCCTTCTCACACAAGGAGGAAATTCCATCATAAATTGTCCGAACTTCACTTCTGAATAAATGTCTAAGAAATATGGTTCCAGCTTTTCAAATAGTAAAAACTGACATGATCCTTCAAGAAATACTCATACAACAAAAGCGACCATCAATAAATGAAACAAAAATTATAACTTAAGAACCCGCACCCTCAAATGTATATAAAGAAAAAAGAAACATACCACAACATTCTTTTTCTACGTCGCAACACTGTCCAGTTCTACGATACTCACCATTTATCTATACCTATCCTGATGATGACTTAAAGTCGAAGGCTTGCACCATATTTCTTGTACTTTTCTTCCGAAATGATATTTGGATAATTTCATCCTTGTCTGAGAATTGTAATTTGTAAAAGGTTATCAGTAAAATTAATCCACACAACATTACTCTTGTCTTTAATAATATTTGCCTTAAAGAACAATTGCTGCCTAAATAAACAGAATATACATACATACATACATACATATATATATATATATATATATATATATATATATATATATATATATATATATATATAGATATATATATATATATATATATATATATATATATATATATATATATATACAGAGTGTCCCAGAAAATGCACTCATTTTTAATTGACAACAAATGCAGTGTTTATTGACGTGCAAACATGATTAATAGTTAAAATTAAGAAATATTAATTTTTATGGGCTTAAAAAGAAAATTAATGGTTAAAATTAAATATTAAAAGAAATTAAATGTATGTTTATAAGTATTCACACTGAAGTCAAAAAGTGAGTATATTATTGGGAACACCACATATATATATATATATATATATATATATATATATATATATATATATATATATATATATATATATCAGCCTAAATCAATGAATCATGCCTTGAAACTCACTTCGTGCACGTATAAATGCGCATATAATTTTTGTACTTAAAAGGCACGTAACATGGTACCTTTTTCGTCCGAAATACGTACATTTCTTACGCATTTAGCTCAATTTTATTTATCCACATACATACGTTGATGCATTAGGTGGATACAAAAGGTTCTATGGTTTTTTGAACAAAAGTTTTTATTCATATAAATTCGTCAGATTTCAGTCGTCATAATATTTTACCTGGATATCTATGAGTGGTTAGTTGATTCTTTATCATAAAAGGTCCTTTCAAGCTTTGATTCAAGAAATTCTCCGCGATGTTTTTAATGACTCAGAACCGCTTATCCAACAAGGAGTGTTGCATAGAGCAAAGTAGCTCTGAATGAGGCACGTAGAGACATGTTTTATGTATTTTTTAAATCATTTCACGCCAAGCAAGGCAATAAAGCCACTAAGACGTTTCTCCTATTGCAGTTTCTTATTGTTTTTGATAGGCATAGAATGTTATTTTTAATTACAAAAGGAACAGACGTTCGTACGTCGTCAGCATACTCAGCTTGTTTTAGAAGAATGGCAGATAGAAGAACTAAAAACATCATGATACATATTATTCCTTACAGTATACATATTGTACGTGTAAAAAACAAATGTTATTGTTTTTAATCATTTCACCCCAAGTAATGCAGTAAAGCCACTAAGACGCAAAGGGTTACAGAATGTGAAAAAATATGACGAAAAGAAAAACATTATTAAGAGAAAACAATAAAAAAATATATGAATTAAAAAGACAGAAGATAACGATTGACATTCCATTTAACGTTTTGAATGTCAAACTTGACTGGAAAACAAGAAGTCAGAAGAGAGTACGAGAAAAGACGATGTCAGCATAAAACTTACAGTTACATCGAGTCATTTTAAATGTAAAATGATGAAACCTTGCTGTCTGTCTATTACTGAACTTAAATTCATAAAGTCTAGGTACCATAGAGTAAAGTAATATATATTTTGTGTAAAATACAAAAATATAGCACAAGGTCAAAATGAGGGGATGAGGGAAGACTGGTTTTCAGCCTGTCTTATCTTAAACTTAGCTAGCTACGATTCTTTTTCTTTTTATGTGCCATGTCCTTTCAGGACGTAGGCGATCATAGCTCTCTACCTCCCTCTATCCCTTGTAGCAAGTTCCTTCCCTCTACCATCCCTCCCAGACCACATTCTCTCAAGGTATGACATGCGTTGTTTTCCTTTGTCTCTCTCTCCCTCTATTCGACCCGTGAGTATCAAATTCTTCAGGCCCTCCTTCCTCATTATGTGCCCCAGAAACTTCAGCTATTCTTACTTGCAGCCACCACAATACCTCAGAATTTTTATGAAGTCCTAAATAGCCCCCATATGTACAATAGAGGAAAGTTCGTCAGAAGAATTACCATGAAAGTATTTATAGAAAAGGCACAGCGAAGCTATATTACGGCGGTGGAAAAGTGACTGAGCCGAGATGCCAGGTCAGAACAAATAACATTGAAGATTCTTTTGGCGATTTTAACAAGGATCTCTAAATAGGAGCACCAGACCGTACGTTGAAGAACATGCTACAACACTGCGCATGAAAGAAGCAGGTGTAAATGAATCGCAGAATCAGGAACAAGAATTAAAAGGATAAAGAATTAAGTGTTGCTTAGAACGACAAAGCGCAGGAAATTGTGAAGAGCCATGTCCTGAATGGACATGGTACGTAAAAGAAGGTCTGGATTGATGGCAGATCAGGCTCAAACAGAGGTTGTAAAGAGTTGTGTTGCTTAAAGCTACACATGAAGTTGTGGAGAGTCATAATCGCTCACATCCTGAGCGGACACGGCACATAAAAGAACGTCTGAATTGATGGCAGAGCAAGGACAAGGAAAGATGGTAAAGAGCTACGTTGCTTAGAGCTACAAAGGACAGAAAATTTTGGAAATCCATGATCGCTCACGTCTTGAACGAACAGGGAGCATAAAAGATCTGAATGGATGGCAGAGCAGGGAACTACAAAAGAAATGAATTTGCGGAGAGCCATGATCGCCCACGTACTGCAGGAACAAGTTACATAAATAATGATATTTCTCAAGATATTGTAGCGAATGCACTAAATTCAAAATAACATTAATCCTTACATTGGTCGATTTTGATTAAAAGCTTAATCGGCAAAAATGGTGAATTCTATAATTGGATAGAGATTCTGCAAAAATTAGGAGTGAATTTTGTCCTTCGACGAGGATATTAAAATCTACTCTTAACGGATGCAATAAGAATTTAGCAGAATTCTTACTCGTATATTGAAAAGAAAAACTCCACCATCCAATTACCTGACTTGCTATTTTTTCACTTAAACGGCGGGAAAAGTTTGCACGAACGGGCACGTGAAAATGATAAAAAAATCCTTTTTCCAAGGGTAAATTTTATTCATATTTTTGCTTTAATTATCTGCAAAAAATGATATTTAAAGAAATTATTAAAAGAAAAACGAAATAAAACAAACTCTTCAAGATGTAGACGATCATGGATCTCTACAACTTCCTATCATTCGTAGCTCTAATTCTGTATTTGTTATTTTACTATCCTTCCCAGTTCCGGAGGATGTGCGGGTGGTGTAATAGTGAGCAGCCAAGAATAAGAAATCGAAAAGCCAACTTCGAATTCCATTCGTTTTTTTTTTTTGTTTTTTTTTTGCATTCACTTACGCGTAAATATCATTTGGAAAGCATGAATCCACCTGTCTCCCCCAGCTATTGGTTAAACAGTACGACTGTTATCTGGGGAAATCATTGTTATTCTGAAAAAACATATGAATGATGTTAATGCAATATTTACTAAGAAAAAAAGAATTACAATTCAAAATACGTTCCCGTTTTAAATAACCTACAAAGGGTTGATAAGCCATAAAAAACAAATCAATCAATACCAGTCTCGTTCTGCTATTCATTTAAACAACTTCGTTAGCTATGTTACTCACTGTTTTTCGCTGCCTCTCTTCCTGAGAGTCAATTTCTCCAAGTTGTCAGGCTAAGTTTAAGGATCCATTTTGTTTCCCTTTTCTTTAAAACTTATTTGTTGCTCACATACTCTATTGATGCTACTCTGAGCATCTATCTGTAGAACCACATCTCAGTTGCTTTAAGTTTTCATCTGTGAGGACATTGCCAAGTAGTCACTGACTTATAGGAGGAATGACATTACATAGCAGACAATGAAATGTGGCACAGGAATCCGAAGGCGCATTAGAATAGCAAAGAATGAATCCCAGAAGCTAAACGAAGTATTATTAACAAACAGAACAAAAAACGTTAGAAACAAATAAAAGAGTGTCCAACTATTGTGTAAATGACTGTTAAGTCACAATCTATAAAATAAATTCGAATATCAGTGTGTCACAGTCAAACTTTTTCAACTTCACTCCTAGAGGCCATAGCCCAACATATACAATTTTGGAATCAGGCCGACTCCATGGGCAAATTAAAAACATTCCGGACCGGATCCAGATCTGCAATCTTGAAATTTTAGATTCCCAAGTTTTCGTTACTATGATTGTTTTCGGCGATTTTTTTATGTGATTTTTTGCGACGAATTTTTTACGTATTTTTTTGCGACGAATTTTTTGTATGATAACAATTTTTATAATTTGGAAATAAATTCGCGAATAATCTAAATTAATTGCGAAATCCATCGAAAGTCACACATGAAATTAAAATAATTGTTTGTACGTAAAGTAAAGAGCTACGTACATCAAATTGCCTTTAAATTAAGTGGCGGCAGAAGAATTATCGTTGAACTTTTAAAAGACAAGCTTAAATATTAATGCAATACTTAAATGCAGCGATCAATTTTGAGTTTATTGTTGACTATCGCATCTACTCCTGCCTACCTGATGTAGGCCCAATCAAAAGCCGTCCACGGGAGCTAGCTTAAATGCCGTCCGATAGTTTATCAAAGCTTTAAAGAACGCCCGTAAATGTAGATCAAGCTAACTGAAAAGTCTGTAAACGATGGCGGATGTTAAGTGACGTAATTTAATGTCTAATAAACAAAAGTGAGTAAATACT
Source organism: Acanthosepion esculentum (assembly GCA_964036315.1). Lineage (NCBI taxonomy): Eukaryota > Metazoa > Mollusca > Cephalopoda > Sepiida > Sepiidae > Acanthosepion > Acanthosepion esculentum. Next base: position 36,613,504 of record OZ038490.1, read on the forward strand.
GCTGCTGAATTTTTGTTATAATGTAAATTTTATTTATATCATTTTAGTTTGTGATATATGTATTTTATATTTTAAATATAGGCAGTTTGACAAATGAAGCATTTTACTGTGTTTCCTTGCAAACTTTTCCGAATCTCATTGAGACGAAAAAATTGAACAGATTGTTTTGGTAAATACACTGACAAAGTTACTAATCTTTCGAGTGTCCCACGGAAATTGCCGAGTTGACTTTTTAAACATACTTAAAATAACGAGGAAAATGTCGCTTACAGGAATTTATTTGTTTATATTTCTGAAATGAGGTAACATTTTTCAGTATTTATATTGTTCAAACTGTTGTTCACATCTTTATTGTCACATTCACAACGTTTCGGCTGTCGTATGCTCCGGTCTTCTTCAAATGATGTTTGTTTTAATTTCGAATCGAACCCAATCATAGTCAGTCTGCATGTTGGCGTTTCTGAATATTGACTAGATGGCCTTTGTGCAGACGGTACAGACGATCTTCCCATGTTTATTTCCTGAAATGGACTGATATTTGACAGTGGACACGTCCTTCTTTCTAGTAATCGGCACCTTCACGCAATTTAAGGATGGAGTCCACTTCATTACCCACTGCTACAATGTGTTTCATATTGGTCAGACTAGTTCCGATGTTGTCCTGTCTAAAGCCAAGAAAAGAATTAGTTGGGGTCAAATGGAAATAAAAGCTGCAGAAGACAACCTCATTCGAAGAAAATCCAATTATTTACTTCAAGTACATCTATGTCAATTTAGAAAATATCTATGGCGTGTGTATTGTGCACCGACGAACCAAGGAATAAAATAAAGGTCACGGCTTTTGCATTGAAATTAAAATTCTCATCTGTGAACGGCAGGACAACCAACAAACACTGGGAAAAGAATTTGAACTTTCCAATTTCTGTCACGATATTTGCAAGCTGAAGGGGGGGGAATGGAACAGATTCTCAGTGACTTTACTGAGCAGCCCAGGAAAGTTAAGGTCAGCCCATTTCAGGAAATAAATATGGGAAGAACGTCTACACAGACGTCAGAGGACCAATTATCAGAAACGCCAACATACAGATTATTTATTCTCAGTTCGGCTCGAAATTCAAATTGATATCACCTGAAGAAGGTCAGAACGTACAACGGCCGAAACCTTGTGAATGTGACAATAAAGATGAGGACAACGGTCCGAACAATGTAAATAGTGTAAATGGAATTTATTTGTTTTTAAACTTCTTCTTCTTCTTCATTTTTCTTTTCTTCTTCGCTCGTTTTCCTTTCGATTCAGATAAATTTTGACTGATTTTATTATTTGCAAATATGCACAGTATCAACTACTTGTTAACCAAGCCTTATAACTGAAGTTACAAAACAGTCTTCACTGTTTTGTGACTAGAACGTAGTTACTTATTCTTTGAATAATATTAAACAATTCTTCTGCTTTTTCTTCTGGGTGGTGTTTGGGGGAGTTTTCAGGGGTTTTTTGCCTGAGTTCATCCTTCAAATCTAGAAATAAATCGTTCGTCTTTGCATGTAATATTGCTGCCATATATGGTTTGGTGCTCCTGCTGTTTATCTCGAGGTCCTCGACAACATCCAGAGACGGATATGCAACGTGGTTGGTCCTGATTTGCCATCCAATCTGCAGTCGCTATCTCACAGACGTGCTGTGGCTTCCCTCTGTTTTCTCTACAAGTACTTTCATGGCATCTGCTCCGACGAGCTACTTTCAGTGGTTCCCAAACTACATGATTTTAAGCGAGTTACTAGGTTGGCATCTCGGTCCCACCCTTTCACTGTTGAATCAGTTAAATGTAGCGATCTCTTCTACTCCAGCAGCTTCTTATCTCGCACATCCCGTCAGTGGAACTCTCTTCCTATCACTTGTTTCCCTGCTAGCTTCAAATATTCAAATGTATGTCAGTCAACATCTTCTGATGCCTTGACCTTGATTCCTGTCCTTCTATTTATTTTTCCCATGAAATACTCTTTACTCTTACTCTCACTCTCTGTGACCCCTTGCGTGCTAGTGGCACTCCCGCCTTGCTTGGGGTAATTTTCTTTAAAAAAATATCATGTTGAAACATCGGTTCTCGTATTATCACCGAAATGTAAATGGATGTTAGAACAGTGTTTAGGAGAGAGAACAAAAACACAAAACTTATTGAGCTACAAAAGACAGGACATTGTGAAGAGCTATGCTAACAAGCGTCCTGTTGGGGCATGGTACATGATAGAAGTGAGGGTTCGATTTACAATGTAATTATAATAACAAACTCGACCCTTACTTTGTGTCCGTCAGGTTAGCTAGCCCGGATCTCCCATCTTTTTTTCTTAATCATACAAAGCAGACATAAAGCAGTCTTATACACGTCTATATACAGTCGTATATACTCGTGTATAAGACTACTTCATGTATAGAGCGCCCCCTGATTTTTTCATATAGCTTGTGTATAATGTGCCCTCAGCATCTGAGCAATACTAGTAGACCTACCATAGTTAAATATTGCAGTACACATTAGTTTTATAATTAAATTTTGATTTATTTCTGTTTGAATTTGTATGCATATACTTACATTCATGCATTTACGCATTTTTTTTTTATTTTGCCTTGCGGTTATCTTAAATATTGAGGTATTAATTATGGAAGGTTAGGTTTATTGTTGCTTGTGTGCGTATATATATATATATATATATATATATATATATATATGTGTGTGTGTGTGTGTGTGTGTGTGTGTGTGTGTGTGTGTGTGCGCGCACACACGTATATATGTGTATATTTAATATGTATTCATTTATTTTATTATCTGTTTATTTTTTATTTCTTTGTTCATTTATTTTAAGTTTATTTTATTCATATTTATATATATATTATTGCTTTATTTAATTTATTTGTTTATTTTATGTTTATATTATATCTATTTTTTAAATTAATCTTAGATGGCAAAATAAGTATTTATTTATATGCCTACATTAACCCATTATTTCAGTTTCCTTGTTTAAGGGTTTATTTTCGTTTCTAAAACTAATTATTGCTAATTTTTCCTCTAAGCATAGTTTACATTTGTTACTATTAATACTGAATAGGTCTGCCCTTTTTATAATTTCCCATTTGATTTTGGTGGTGATATTTTTTCTTTTTGGTTTCATATATATTTTGATAGGGTTTATTGTTTCAGTATTTTTTCTCTCAAAGGATATTTTGTGGTTGTTCTTTTAGTTTTTTTCTGTAGCGCTAATATAATATTTTTTGTCTGTGCTAACGTTATTAATAACTGTAGCTTTGTATATTATGTTGTTGGATAAACATTTATTGTTAAGTGTGTATTTTTCTTTGTTTCTTCAATTACATTTAATGGTGTCATAACTGTTATTGGTTTCGATGAGTATTTTTATTGTGCATAGTTTTTATTGTTTCTTTTCTTATTTTGTCTATAGTTCTGCCATGCAATTTTGTAGAATTAATAGTCCATCGTCCCTGTATAGACCCATATCTTTTTTTGTTAATTATATTTGCTAATTTGTTCATTATATCTATACCTACAAGCTCGCTTACTTTTACACCATCATAGCTACCTATCAAAATTATTATTGTTTTGGCGTTTTTTGGTCCATATTTTTATTGTAGTATAATATAGATTTTATTATTATATTTATATCTCCATACTGCCTTGCTAAGTTTGGTGTATTATTTAATATATTGTCTTCGATAGATGGGTAAAAGTCTTTTATATAGATTGATTTTAGGATCTGAAGAAATGAGTAGTATAAATCACTTGTTAACCAACCGGCTGATGTATTAAATCGAAGTTTAGAAAACGATTTCTTTTCTTTTTTCTTTTTTTGACGAAAGTATTGTCACCCATCGTTTAAGTAGTTTATTTAAACAGATAACGAATTTAACAATGTTATATATCAATGCCATTTTTCACAATACAACTTATATTCTTTTGCGGACGTCACACTAAACGTATCAAATAGGAGCAAATGAGATGAGATGAGATTATTTTAGCATTGGCTTCTGTGTTCACTTTTAGGACGAAGCATGAATTATCAGTTCACTTTGCATAAGTGCAAAAAGATTCTCTAATTTTCTTTTATTAGTAGATTCTATCGATTTTCTTTTCGCAGACATGAACTGAAAGGATTATTGTTTTAAAATTTCCACAGTCGCTTATGAAATGAATTTCCTTGAGTTCGGTTGCTTAGAACAAACGTCTGATTGAATTCGCGTCTCAAAGAAGTATCAAATCAATTGTAAATATATTATAAATATATACACGATTTTTTATATATATATAAAACACAACACTGAGTAATAAGGTAAAATGCATTAAAATATTTCTCTTGTACAATTGATTCTTTTATCTCCAAAACAAATTTTAATCAAGTCTTAAGATCTGTGGAGGCGCGGTTAGCGACTCCGATGGAAGGGAAATCGAAGAACCGAGTTCGAATACCAATCGTGTTCGTTAGATTCACTTACGTGCAAATACCCTTGGGAAAGCTATGAATCCATCTCTCCACCCCCAGCTATGAATAAATAGCAGGACTGGCTGGGACCTATAGCCTTGGGTGGCAACTGGTCTAGGAAGACCACTCTGAATTTCTTTGTTACAGCAGAAACTTATTATTTTAGACGAAGAAAAAGCCGGCACGGATTGCAGCTCGGATTAAGAAATCGGTGATCCGAGTTCGGATTCCAGTCTAGTTCACTACATTCACTTTCGTGCTAATACCCTCGAAAAATGAATGAATCTGACTCTTCTCCCCTAGCTATGATTAAATAGTACAAAAATCCGGGCTCTGTATCCTTGTTGGCAACCAGTCTAGGAGAGGTATAACTCTGAATTCAAAACTGAACGTAGCACTGGCAAAGCACATACTATGAAGCTAGGGGAGTGGTCATGGAATTCGTATTGACTTGATGGTCCCGACAATGTCGAACTCCATAAGATTTAGATTTTGTCTCGTTTGCCTTTCAATATTTGCGTATTGTAACAAACATCCTGATGCACGTGAGAGACGGCCTCGGGCCACCATTATCATTGGCAGCGATACCGCCGTGTACATCACGTCTTTCGTATCGGAAAACAACGCATAACCTACCTAGCGAGCTTGAGTAAGTGGATGACGGAACAAGGTTTAGTAGAGATAACAAAAATACAAAATTTATTAAGAGCTACAAAGGACAGGAAATTTTGGAGATCGCTGAGCGCCAACTTTCTGAAGAGACGCAGAAGAAGTTTCAGGAGTTTCCGACACCGGCGACGGAGATCAACAGAAGAGATGGGCTAGCTGCAGGTGTCAAGAGAGACCTCTCACGATCACGGCGTTGCGACACCTCCCGACGCACCGCGCGACGGATTTACAACGCCGTCTTCTCGGTACTACTATAGGGTGCCGACACGCGTCCATGTCTTCGGGTCCTGTGCCATCAGGACCATCGAGAGGGATGCACTGGTCCGATCGTGTCCAATGACGAGCTCTACCCACAGGACCTGCTAGCCGAGCATCCTCCGCATCATCGTTTAGCGCCGTGTTCGCTATCTCAGTCATGCCAAGACCGTAAGAGCTGGAGAAACAAGGTGGCTCTCGTGGGCGCAACGCCTTCATGGCATGTAATTTAACAGCAGCAAAAATCATATCCCGATTTTCAATATTGGCCTGTCATTAAATAAAATAATGGAGAACATATTTATATATAAACTTTCGACTTTAGAACTAATAGACGATGAAAAATATGTCATCAAAATCCGAATACATTGGAATATCGAAATATGACTTTTAAAAGCAAAGCAAAGTATTAAGAAACAGGAAAATTTCTACTTCTGTTTTTTTAAAAATTTCTGTTCATTTATTGTCCTCTCCCAGATTCTTTCACACTCAGTAACCCCATAGGTCTTAGTGGCTTTATTGCCTTGTTTGGGGTGAAATGATTACCTTCAGATTCTTTCTTAGTTACGAATGCCTTATGACATTCTTCGAGAAATAATAGGATATATACACCACCCCTATACAATAGCCCCAGTTCTAAGACATGGTGGAGAAACTCCTTCGCTTCCCATTAAAGCCAACCTCCTACGAGGAGACCAAATTTTTTTTTTTAATCGTATCACCCCAAGCAAGGCCGGAGGCCACTATCACGCAAGGGGTTAAAGAAGGGTTGGAGGAAGAGCAGATAGGAGTGGCAAAGGAGGGGATGTGGTGAAAGAGAAAGACAGTGGGTCGATCAAGGCAAGGGGGCTACAGAAGATTTGGAGCGAGAGCAGATAGGAATGAAAAATGAAAGGATGTGGAGAAGGGAAGTGGATAGATCAAGGCAACTGGAGATGTCGATTGACGCTACACTTAAACCGTTGGAGATTGTATTTGTCAGGGAAACAATAATAGGGAAGGGAGTTCCATAGGCGAGATGTGCGAGGCATGAAGCTATTGGAGTAGAAAAGACGTCTACATCTAACAGTTTCCACGGTGTAGGGGTGGGAGCGGGATGCCAGCCTTGTGGGGCGTTTAAATTCACGAGGCCTGGGGACAAGCGAACGCAACTCCTCAGAGCAATTACCGTGGAAGTACTTGTAAAAAAGGCAGAGCGAGGCAACATCGCGTCTGTGAGAGAGCGGCTGCAGTTGAGATGACAGATCAGGGCCAATCACATTGCCTATCCGTCTCTGGATCTTATCAAGAACCCTGAGGCAAACAGCAGGGGCCCCAGACCATATATGGCAGCAATACTCCATGCAAGGGCGAATGGTTGATTTATAGACTTGAAGGATCGTTTCCGGGGAGAAAAATGTCCTGGCTCGGCACAGAGAACCAACTTTCCTTGCGGTGGCTGATGCAACTGACTCGATGTGTTTGTTCCATCTCAGATCAGCAGACAGCGTGAGACCGAGCAGCCGCAGGGAGGAGCTCTCGAGAAGTTGGATCTTCAGACATTCTAATGGGATGCAGGGATGGATCCTTCTGGTGGTTAATAGAGAGCAGTTTTGTTTTAGAGGAGTTAAAGTTAACCATCCATTTCTCACCCCAGTTCACAACCGATTGGAGGTCCTTTTCAATTTGAGCTGCCAGGTTAGCTTTGTCCGCCTCAATAGATTTGTGTTTGAGGCAGGAGTAAATAGTGGTGTCGTCAGCGTAGATGCCGACTTGGGAACTTGTTCCGCATTTTGTTTATTGTTACTGTTCATTTATTGTCCTCTCTTCTTAATTTCTTTATCGGATTCTTTCACAACCCATATGTCTTAGTGGCTTTATTACCTTGCTTATGATGAAATTATTACCTTCAGATTCTTACTTAGTTACGAATGCCTTATGACATTCCTCAACAATTAATAGGAGATCTACCCCACACTGATGAAATAGCCCCCGTTTTAACCCCTGGTGGTGAAATCCCTTCGCATACCACCAAAGCCAGCCTCCTATAAGGACACCCACTTGCTCTGCTTTTTGTTTATTGGCAATGTTAACTATGGTTCTTCACTTCACCATCGCATAATCTCTCGCTGTCTTGCTGTTCATCTCAGAGACACTGACTTTACACAAGATATATTTCTAATCAATAAAAATCTCAGAATTACACAGGCACAATTATATCCTCAAAAGTTTTGCTGCTGTGTTGGTCTTTACTTAAACGAACCAAAAATCGAGTAAATAAAACCATTGTCAAGGTAAGACAAATAGTGAAATTAAAACATGAAATAGTAGGTTTTTATCAAGCTGATGACTACAGATGGCTCGACACATTCACATTCTGAAAAGGATTTTAATGTCAGGAAATGCCTGGCTAGGATCGCTTCAAACGTTACTCACACAATCTGAATCTCTGACCTGAGAGTTGTGTTTAAGTTACAAATATTTAGGACCACAATTGAGTCAACTTTGAAACATGGGCAATGTCAAGGCACCTTCTTCGTTTTCTATGTGCCGTAGACCTTCAGAACGTCAGTGATCATGACTGTCCACGATTTCCTGCTCTTTGTAGCTTTTAATAAATTTTTCCTTTTTCTTATCTCTCCAAAACCATGTTCCTCCATCTAATTTAATCAAGTTTGCTATGCATTGTTTTCCTCTGTCCCTCTTGCATTCAATATCAAATTTGCCCAGCCCTTATTACGTGCTCTTTGAAATGTCCACTTTCTCTTCATGATGTTAAATTTAAATGTCATTTTTGTTTCCATTTTCTCTAAAACCTGGACGTTGCTTATACATTCGAACCATGGTATTCTCAGCATCTTTCTGTAGAACCACATTTCAGTCGATATAAGTCTCTTTTTCATTTGTAAGGAGTTTGTTCAGCATTCACTATCATATATGTGGACTGATATTACATAACAGTTCAGTACTATTTTCTTTCTTTGTAACGAAATGTTTCTTTTTCTTAATACTTTGCTTAGCTTTTAGAAGGCATCTTTCGCTATCCCAATGTGCCTTTTGACTTCTGTGTCACACTGTCCATCCTCCGTTAAAAGCCAGATATTGTTGTACTTCCGAATTTTGTGCACCCAATTCGTTATTGCCAGGTTCAATTTCAAGGCACCGATCTAAACTGATACTCAAATCTAATCAGCAAGAATTATGTTATTTGTAATAGTGGCTGATCGCTAGTATCCGGGTATGCATGTCTACTAGGGAAACTAGTGAACCCCTGCTGCAAACGCCTGCTCAGGCTCATTAAAGCAGCCACAGAGCCTAACTGTAATTAATACTGTAACTTTGCTGAGGGGACCATAGTTACAGTTTCTGGGAGAGAGCGTATTATCTGGAGTGATCAACAGTCTGGACAAAGCCAGTACGCTCAAACCCTCAGCCACGATGACTTGTGACTTCGTGCTAGCAGTCATTACCGGCTCTCTAAATAGTTCCCGCTACCCAATTTTCACTCACAAGGCTTGGACCAACCCGTGGTTTTTCATGCACATTCCGAGGGTGCCGCGCTCTGGGATCGCCTCCCCAGGCCGATAACATCAAGAAGTCACCTTCCCGACAAATCGAACATCATGAGATTTGAACCCAGGTCTTATGGTCCGAATGTAAACGCTCTAAACACTCGGCCACACGCCTATGTCTAATTGTAATAGGGCTCTGATTTCAGGCTCAATTACAGGTCCAGCTATGGAAAGGCAGGCGATCTCTTCAGGCTCATCTAATTACGGTCAATTGTAGCCAAAGATGCGATCAGCGCTGTTATCATTGAAATTAATGCAACAGTAACTGGATCATATATCGTTTATCAGAAGTGTATTGTTCTAGGCTTTATTGTGTTTGTTGGGCAACAGAACCTTCGAAATCTTAGATTATCTATAAGTAAATCGAGATTCGATCTATTATAAACCAGTTTGTCCATAGGATATTCTGGTTTTGTGAATGTTGACAGCAGGTCATTGATCTGTTGCTATGTATTTTCCTTTTAGACCAGCAGTCAAATATACCATGGAGTCGAGTGTAAAGCGTTGGGTAGCCCCGATCAGTTAAGCACTTCATCATTAACTATGCGTGCGAAACTGTAATCAATGGTAAAAGCCACCTCCCATGAGACTGTCTTTATCGCAATTGTAAATGCTTTTCATAATGTATCATTACAATTATGTTTTTATGGATATTTTCCTTATCTTTGTAATATCTGTAACACCGAGTTTTGATCGATGCAATTTTCCATGTATAAGTCATTCGGGTTCCTGATTACGTTATTCTAGTACTTTAGTTTGTTATCTATCTATCTATCTATCTATCTATCTGTCTGTTTATCTATCACAACATGTTCGTATCTCAGTTTACATCTACCTTTCAATCTTTCTATCTCAACACGTTCGTATCCATCCAAGTTTCCTCAGTTATCTATCTATCTATCTATTTCAACATGTTCTTATCTCACTTTACAGGCATCTATCTATCTATCTATCTGTCTGTCTTTTTCAACATGTTCTTATCTCACTTTACAGTCATCTATCTATCTATCTATCTTTTTCAACATGTTCTTATTTCACTTTACAGGCATCTATCTATCTATCTATCTATCTATCTATCTATCTATCTATCTATCTTTTTCAACATGTTCTTATCTCACTTTGCAGGCATCTATCTATATGCAGCTATTTCTCTTTGTATCTTTTTTCATATATGTTTCTCTGCAAGATTCCTGTGAAGAAGCAATGTACGCATTTGTTTTCATCGATAGTTTTTTCAGTATTTGTTTGCTAACTCAAAAGAAATCTTGAGAAATCAGTCATCCGATATTTCGTCAGATAAACCATGCTGTTAAAAGGCAAACGCTCCCCATAAAACATGCAACACAATGAAATCTAAGGCAAACCTATTCTAATTCCCGCAGTTACAGCATCCTTTCCTTAAAACTTCTCCTCCGTACGGTCTACTGTACCGGTTAAAAACATCTGCTCTGTTGTGAATTTAGACTGCAAGGAATATGCGAAAACTTAATCTTCATGGATGTCTGCTTGTTTTATGATCTCGGAATCCTGCCTTGAGATCAGCTTTGGCGCGGATTCTAAAACCCAATTCAGATTATCAAATACTGCTAATACTTTCATTCTTAAGCTGGTCTTTAAGCTTGTTTTACAGTGTTTCGATTTTCTTTATTTAGGTTTCATTGTTTGGCACAGGTGTTTACATTTGGTTTCGGATTAGAAAAATAATCCACTGAAGCCTTTCAGGTGCACACAAAAATCAAAGAAAGATAAGTCGTAGTAATCACTTTCGTTTTGATATTGAATCTCACAAGAGAGAAATAAAATCCGAAAACAGGCAAGAATAAAGATGCATAAGTTTTTAACTGGTCCGATAAAAAAAGCAGGTTTATTAATACTGCAGAAACCTTACGACCATATCATGCTGAAACATTGGCTCCTGTACGATCACCCAAGTTAAGCAACGTCGAGTCTGGTCAGTACCTAGATGGGTGACTGGTTGAGGAAACCAGGTGCTGTAAGCTTGAATGTACGGGTTATGTAAAGGATAATGACTCGAAATTTTTAGTCAGAGAGCTGAGTTCCAATTTCACTTGGGTTCGTTATATTCACTTACGTGCAAATGTCTTTGAGAAAGACATGAATTCACTTCTTCTCCCCCAACTACTTGTATCATTAAATCATTATTATCTCGAAAAAATTCTTACAGTCTAAAAATATTTTCTGGCTTTAAATAAACACGCCATGAATCTTACATAATTACTTTAAACGAAAAAGATTGAGTAACACTGAAAAATACTTAGAGGCTATTCATACTTCATTGAAAAAATGTTTTATTGTTTGTTTTACTGCAGTAATTGAGACCACAAGATAGATTTTCTGTTTATGATATAATATCATCAAAAAGCCCCTCCTTTGTGTACGTCCCCATTATCGAGAAGTTCTTTTATTAAAAAAAGCGCCCCCATAATAGGGAAATCTGTTTTATTTTTATTATTTAAAATATAGCCCCCTTGAAAATATGTATAAGATTGGCTTATATCGATTTACAGCGGAGGGACAAATTCAAAAAGATGTGGCTTCATTATGGTCTAGTTATTTAAGTAATAAAAGAAAGCGTTTACATTTTAGCAGGGGTACAAAATTTAATAACAGCAATAACAATGTACACGTTAAAACAAGAAGAAAAACATAAAAAAAATGGGGTAATAAAAAAAATTACATTACCGTAAACTGGTGACATCAAAATACAAAACACAATTAACAAAAAAGAAGCTTAAACAGATGTAATATATACCGTAATATATTCAGTTGGCGCCATTCACAAATTCAATTTTGCTTGGCCTAATATCTCTTCAAAGGTTTACTGATATTTTTTAACTTCGGGGATTTTTTCCGTTATCGGTTTTAGGCAACCATCTATTATTTTATTGCCACCGTTGTCAATGTGTTTCCATCGCAAGCATTTGTCGCAAGTGTTTAGGAACCATAATATATTATACGTCTTGGTGAAAAAATGTTTTTCACTATAGTTTGAAATTATATTGTTTTCCTTTTATAATTTGTTAAGGATAAGCTGGATCGTTGATAAGTGTCCTAACTGTTTCATATATGAATAATGTTTCAATAAGCTCCCCCCACACTAGAATTAGCGCATCCCTCGAATAATGGTCTCTCTTAATGATCCGAATCCGATACTCACGAATGCAGCCTTGCACTGAAGTTCATTAAGAATCTATATTCAGCTAAATAAATAAGAAATTATATCAGTTGTCATTTCGATTTTATTGGTCGATTTACGCGCAGCCGTATGGTTTTGTGAGCGGGTCTGATTTATAGCTTCCGGTAAAAATAGAGCCAGTAAACGCGTGGGAGTGACAGTTTACAGAAATATCAAACGCACAGAGACGGGTGTGGTGAACTCATAGACAAGTATATAATTTATTCTTCTGTCCAAACCACAGACAAAAGTAAAAGGAATAGTGGTATTATACGTTTAAATAACATACACAGGACTTTTAAAAAAAAATCAACGTACACGTTAAAACAAGAAGAAAAAAAACATATTTGAATATCTCGAGTGTTACAGAGTAGTTCCATTCAAAAAAAGGTTATACTTAAGCAATCTTTATTCTTTTGCAGTTTGCTTCCAGGTTAACCACGTGAGACATTAGATTCCAATAAACTCTTTTAGTGAATTTATTTTTGATTAAATATCAAATTTAGTTTAAATATTCTTTTTTTTTCACAAAGCAAAGAAATAGTTTCAAAATAAAGATGCTAATTATAACTCCGAGACGAAAAGAGATTAACATTGATCCGAGAACGGACCAAAGTAAGAGAAATGGAATGGATTAAACGACATAGATAGAGGCAAGCGAGAAACTCAGCAGTAAGAAAGGATAATAGATGGAGTAAAAGGTTGTTAAACCTTTACCAGCACCTTTGAAATACTCCCAGGAATAATGGTTAATGGTAATGAAATTATTAAATATTTCATTATAAGGAAACATTCAGGATTCATTGACAGAACAGCTTGTACTACTGTCAATTGAAATTATAAAATATTTCTCGTAAAAAAATTTTCAGGAAAATAGTTTTCTCAAGTCCAGTAGCTGTTATCGCTCTTTACAGTATTGATGGCGGTTTCCTTCCTAATCATTTATTTGAAGTAGTGTGGAATGTCAACATGTTTATTATAACTTTATTTTCTTTTCGGGTTACATGTGATATCCATTTTAGCTGTTGCTGTTGTTGAATGTCCACAGGTGATGCTGTTTTTATTATTTGGTATCATTACCATAATTCTAAAGACTTTCAGTTTTAACCCATAATCTCTTGGCGTAAGTTTAAACTGACACCTTTATTCCCATATATCTAAAGTATAATTATAAACTAATTTTGAAAATCAAGAAACTTTATGCAATATGACCCGAATATATCGAAAAAGGAAACCTTTGTGGTAAGTGTGTTCACGTCGGGAGGTCATCAGTGTGAATATTGTATTGATACAATTTTATTTAATGAAAATTTTAGAATAAAGACGACCTGAATTAAGAGTATAAGATAAATAATATATTTTTATTTATTTTCTTTATCGGAATTATTCGGTGTAGCAAAATGTTAATTTATAAGGCGGATATTGGTAGCGGTCTGGAGTAATGTCCGTTTTGTAGTTTGGTAGTGGGTAGTTTCGAAGTCAGATTATGATAGAGGTTGGAGTAATATTAGAAATAGGTCAGTGTCAATCTAATGTATTTTTTCGGTCCTAAGCAGGGCAGATATATCATTAGCAGATGACCTCTTAACTACTTCTTCACTCCTCATGCATGGCTGGTTTCTCTAGCGGTTGCCCCTCTAGTTATCACTCTCACCGTATTTGTGATTTTGTGTCACCAGTCCACATGGAATAAAAGGTTGTTTCATTGGAATCCAATAAATAGCAAACGTAGTAGAAAAACTCAAATTGAAAATGAGGAGCTAAAATAGAGGGGTTTGCTAGGGAAATGAGAAAACATAGCAGAGTCACGGTCGTCAGGGAAAGATTTAGTAAAGCCTTGTGTCTAGCATTGGATACAGAATGGCTACTACTGTTGTTGTTGATAATGTTTCTGATCGTGTTGCTGATGATGTTAATAAGGATGTTGATAATGATGATTCTGATGTTGTTGATGTTGAAGTTGATGATGTTGATGATAATGTTAATAATACTGATGTTGAAGCTGATGACGACGATAATGATTATGTTGATGCTGTTCTTGATGATGATATTCAGGATGTTGATAATGATGTTGATGATTATGTGGATGTTAATGATTTTGTTGATAATGCTCATAATGATGACGACGACGATGATGATGACGACGACGATGATGATGATGATGATGATGATGATGATGATGATTAAAGACCCTTGAGTGAACGATGCGGAACATTATTCTCGGTGATGTTATTTCCCGTTGCACCACTTTGTTCTGGCTTATCGAACGAGTCTAATCTTTCATATTAAGAACTGTCTAACTAACAAGACCTGGCAATGAGTCATGGTTACAGCACTAAGTCATCCTGTCAAGTATATCAAGATAAATTCTTCAAGTATGGCCAGACAAAGCCTGCAAATAAAGATAAATCAGCAAACGCGTAGAGTCTCGCATTGAACATCGACGCTCTGTCCAGTGTTTTAACTTAATATGAAATCACGCATTATAGAATAACGCTACATTAAATCTTTGCAAAGTGTAAATCTTTTGAAAGGGTCGACTTTTGAATTTTCCCACACGTTTTGCACACGCTTTTTAATAATAAACCTTTTTACGACACGTTGTCTTGACCAAACTGTTGCGGTCAAGTAATGATTAGGAAATAACAAAACAGGAGGTTGCAGATAAATAATGCATTGAACAGTAAATACAACAGAAGTGTGTTACACGACTTGGGAGTGTGTGTATTGGTTGACCAGCGTTCAGTCTATCACTGCTATATTTAACAGCCCCCCCACGAGAGATATATGTGGCACAAAGCCGAGTTTAACGTGTGTCATCCGAATCCGTAGGCCCGACCAAAAACGAAACTCTGCCCTTGGGCACAGCCTCGTTCGGGTTCCTTTCTTCCCAGAGGCTTAATTTTCCTACTAACTTTATAGTAAGTAGAAGAATCCAAAATAGCCTCATTAGAGGAAGGACTCCACAACACTAACCAAAACCAGTGTCCCCCAAAAATGTACTCACTTGGCTGTATTTGGCAAGTGGTGGTTGTCAGTTTGAATATTTATAAACCCGAATTTAATTTCGTTTAATTAAATATTTGAACCATTTATCTTCTTTTTTCCATATTTTGTAACCATTTGTCTTAAAGTTTGTATTGTCTTGATTTTAGATGAAAACTTGGAAATTTTCCAACATATTCCAGTGAAATTTTCACTTAATTTTAATTTATACTTATAGTTTCGATATAAGGTAAAAAAACGTCAGTTTAAACTGACGCCAAGAGGATATTAATTAAACGGCAGGAATATGCATTAAAATGAAACTGTAGTGAGTCTCGATAATAATGAAATATAAAAATAAAATATATAAAAAAAAATAAAAAGAATTAAAATTAAAATAAGGCATTTGCGCTTTCCTTTAAAACCTTATCTCTCTCTTTCTCTCTCTCTCTCTCTCTCTCTCTCTCTAAACTTCTCTCTATATACTTCTCTCTCAACTAACGAGAAGATAACTTTCAAACAAAAAGAGGAATAAGAAAAGACTGAGCCGAGCCGAAAAATTACTAATTTGTGACTGAAACATACGAAACATCAGAGAGGCTTCACGGATAACTTCCATTATAAAAAAAAATGAAAAAGAAAGGAACACCGGAAATAAAATAATTTGGGCTAATCAGAAATATTGACACGTGGAGACTTTAGCTATTAGCGGACGGTGAGAGTGACAGCTAGAGGGGCAACCTCTAGAGAAACCAGCCATGCATGAGGAGTGAAGAAGTAGTTAAGGGGTCATCTGCTAATGATATATCTGCCCTGCTTAGGACCGAAAAAATACATTAGATTGACACTGACCTATTTCTAATATTACTCCAACCTCTATCATAATCTGACTTCGAAACTACCCACTACCAAACTACAAAACGGACATTACTCCAGACCGCTACCAATATCCGCCTTATAAATGAACATTTTGCTACACCGAATAATTCCGATAAAGAAAATAAATAAAAATATATTATTTATCTTATACTCTTAATTCAGTTCGTCTTTATTCTAAAATTTTCATTAAATAAAATTGTATCAATACAATATTCACACTGGTGACCTCCCGACGTGAACACACCACAAAGGTTTCCTTTTTCGATATATTCGGGTCATATTGCATAAAGTTTCTTGATTTTCAAAATTAGTTTATAATTATACTTTAGATATATGGGAATAAAGGTGTCAGTTTAAACTTACGCCAAGAGATTATGGGTTAAAACTGAAAGTCTTTCGAACTATGGTAATGATTTCAACAAAGAACTTACCAAAATGAATAAAAAATGGGAAGGAATTCACAATGTCAAGTCGTAAATACTTTGGACTTCCTCTTGGTCACATTATTAAATACTATTCACTTTATACCGAATCGATTGGAAGATGGAGGACAATTCTTACTTGTTTTGTTCTCACGACCTTCTTAACAATGTAAGGAGAAAATTCAATAGAGCCTGTCAAGTTTTAACATGTTCTTGCCTTCCATGAAATGTCAGCATCAAGTATAATCAATAACTTGCCAAAAGGAAAGTACTTATTCTTTGCCGCTAGTAATATTCCAATGACACACTAGTTCCAGAAACGCGGTGTTATCAGAATCTTCCATACAGACCGCAAGCTTACTTTATAAATATATGAATCAATAAAATAAAACATTTTTTTTTAATTTACAGGATGAAGTAGAATTTTGTTAAGAAAACATGTCACATTTTGACAGCTATGAACCTGGTAACCATGTTTTCCCCGTATTCAATATAAAGTTGTTATATATTAACCTAGTAAAAAGGGAATCCAAATGTCCTAAACAAAATATCTGGGAATCAGTTTTGTACATATATCTATTTCTCATTACTAACAAAGTTGGTTCACTGTCTCGAGCGAGACAGTTTTTCTCTCCGTAATATATCTTGCATATCTATAAGTCTGCCATTCTTAGAATATTTCTGGCACATATGTTCCAGTGTCCCTGCTATTTACCTTGAGCTCCTTAATAAAATCAAATGAAGAATCAGCAGTATTATTGATCCTGATCAGGCGGCTCGGTTTCAGTCACTTTCCCACCTCCATAATGTTGTCACTCTCTGTCTTTTCTATAAATACTTTCATGGTAAATGTTCGAATGAGCTCTTTGCTATGGTACCTAGACTTTTTAATTTAAGCACAGTACTAGACTGGTGACAAGATTTCATCAATTTACAGTTGAGCTGGCTAGATGTAACAGTAAATTCTGTGCTAACAGTTTCTTTTCTCGCTTGTGGAACCCCATTTCGACTCAGTGATTTCCAAACAATCTTAATATCTTTTCTCTTCCCGCTCATTATTAATGTGTTATGGTCCAGTATGATGATGATAGTCCATCATTCTAAAAATAACCTTGCCATCAGTGATGTTAGAAAAGAAGGATATTTCATCATACTAAGCCTCGTCATTATAAAAACGTGCCTTCCACATCAAGAGAGTCAGTACAGTAAAGTAGAGAACAGTATAGTAGATTAGGGTACCTGTAGTAGTAGTCAGTAGATGGGTAGACAAGTAGCAGTAAAGAAACACACGCCTAGCCAACGCTCCCTGAAGATCGAAAACAGACGATTTCAAACGCCATCCTCACAAACAAAATTCTGGGAACCAAACCAAGTAAGCAATCACTTTTAAATAAAAGTGACACTACGAACATATTTGCACACACCATACCAATATTCTGTAATTCACATCACAAAACGAAAGTAGAAATCCTTGTTATTTATGTCAATACGTGTCTCAAGTTGTTGTTGTTGTTGTTATCGTTGTACGTTTTATGCATTTTAATTTCATGTCATTAATATCAACCCCGTTACAGTCAACAAATAATAACAACAGGGAAATAAATAAACACCAACTTATAAAACCTGTTACAAATGTTTCTGTCTTAATTCTTGCACACCGTGTAACCCCTTGTGTCTTAGTGGATTTACTGCCTTGCATAGGATGATACCGATTAAAAAGAAATACAAACGCCATTTTAGGGAGTGGCCGTATCTGAGTTGCTCTTCTTGTTTCTTTGTTGTTGTTTTAAACAGTGAAATTATAACGGCTTGCTTAGAGCGAAAAATCTAAAAACAAACTCTCTCCCAACAGGAGCCGAACCTGTATCCTCCTTTTCCATAAGATAAACCACTGCTATAGTCGAAGCCTGCTGTTACCAATTTGGTCACGGGAGAGCATCGTGATAAAGCGATTCTAAATGACCTATTTAAGGAAATAAAAATAAGTTTTATAGTAATAAGAAATGATATCGGATTGAAAAAATATTTTTAACATTACTGTGGTTTAGGTTTCGAGTACGAAACAGAAACTAGCAAATATAAATTCCAAGAAATGCGAACGAGAGGCGGGAAGCTCGTATTTGATCTAGCCTAGTTGTTATTAATTTCACTGTTTCAGAAAATACAAAACAAGGATATCAACTCAATCGCATGGACCCACCAAAATATCACTTATAGTATTATTAAATAATAACAGATTAAAAGAAAATGCATTTAATAATTACATATACCTATATTATAATGATCCGTTTTCTGTATGTTTACGCGTTTGTATGTTTGTAGCATAAAAAACGACATATCGTAGCACAATTTTTATTAGTACAACACTGTTTAAATACTCTAATTTGGAGAATAAATGCTTTAATATAAACAATAAACAATTTTCATGTATTTATTTGTAATAAGTGTTGTGGAGTTATTTCCACAATAGAAGTCGGACTAAATGCGTCCTAAATAGGTTAAACGTACAGAAACGTTAGAAACTTGTAATAAAGTGTTACGCAGAGTAATCGAGTTGTGGTCGCTGAACACTACCCCTTCTCACGACTCCTCCTGACTCCTACTTATAATAGGTGGGAGAGTCTATTACCTAGACAAGGTGTATTTCACTATAACAATAATTTCCATTTTTCATTTATAAACATTATAGGCAATTTCCAGTCCATTATATTTGTTTCAGAGTAATTTTTAAATAATCAAGTGCAACTTGACAAAAAGTCTTTCGAAACGACAGACTCTGAATGTCTTTTGGGGACGCGCGTGTTTCGTGCTAAAATAAAATATATTCTAACAGTCTATAACAGTGGCTCCCAAGCCATTATGCCACGAGATATAGGGATATATTAATGACTGGTACCATGTCGACTAGGGCGGCTAGCTAATCCCTGTTGCCGACGCCTCCTCGGGTACATTTGTGCTTGTTCAACAGCCACAGAGCACACCTGTATTTAATACTGCAATTATGCTGAACGGGCCCTAGTTACAGTTTCTGAGAGAGAGCGTATTATCTGGCGTGATCAACAGTCTGAACAATGCCAGTATGCTCAAACCCTCGGTCACGTTGACTTGTGACTTCATGCTAATACAACCATCGAGCGCTCCAAATTAGTTTCGTCTATCCAATTTCACTCACAAGGCTTGGGTCAACTCGTTGTTTGATTTTCAAACACTTTCCGACGATGCCGCAGACTGGGAACACCATCCCAGGCCGAAAAGACTTAGTGGCATTATCGCCTTGCTTGAGATGAAATGATTAAATAAGAGATGATTAAATAACAGCATACATGGGAAAAGGTTCAGTTTAGCTTTAACATTGTTCATCGATCTGATGCAAACAAGAAAAATATTTCGATTGAAGTAAATGTCCACTCGGTTTTTAAAAGAGAGATAAGTACCGCTCCTCTTCCAGTGCTTGTCTGGTCATGCAACCCTTAGTACTCAGACAGCGGAGTCGTTTTTGCACAAGGATTTTCCAACATGACGCGCCTGACTTTTGAGTAAAGACGGCCTTTTGTAGCATTTACTGGTTTTCCCTTTTCAGGGTTGGAGAGAAGGTATATAACAGATTTCTATAATTTGTCAGCATGTTCTCTTATATGAGAAATAAAAAAACATTCATTAACATCTTCTCCAGGATGATAACATCAAGAATTCACCTTCCTGACCAAGATGAGATTCGAATTCGATTCTCATAGTCGGAAAGCGAAAGCTTTAACTACATGGCCACGTAACTATTTATAGCGAAGTAGGTCGTGAAAAAGTGTACAAAATGAAAAAAAAAATAATAGAAAATAAAAACAAAAGATTTTTTATAATTTTTATTTATATTCAATATTTTAGCGTGCAGTCGGGTCATTTAAAGTTGTTTAGCTGGTTTAATTCTGTCGTTCTATTTGGTCTTTTTAATTTTTAACGACCAGATTTCTCCTGTTTTTCATCAGTTCGACATTGAATAATTCCCTTTGTTATAACGCGTTGCGTTTCCCCTGTTATCGCTGTTTCTTCCTTAATTAGAAGATGTGATAATTCATAGAGTTATTTGCGGCCGCCAACCCGCAGAGGAAGGCAATTGTTGTTCCTAGTGGCTGTGGTCGATAGGAATAATTAACTTTAGGAAGAAAAAGGGAATTTAGACTAGTTACAAGCGTCCAAGCTAAAATTAGGTGGGACCGACCGGAAGTATCAAAATAGAATCGCAGTGTCAAGCACTATCATAGAGAGTGAAGGAGGAGAAAAGACACATATTATGAGTACGAGTTTTATATGAGTACGAGTTTTATATGAGTACGAGTTTTATAAGCATATTCGTTGGAAATAAATAGAATCTACATACGGTAATATCTCGAAAATAATAAACACCCATAAATAATACGCACCCCAACAAATGATCCCAAAATTAAGAAATATATGTATAACACGCATCTATAAGTTTTGTCAAAAAATAAACAAAAATAAAAAATAATTACGAAGACATTTTGTCGATCTTGACACTAAGAATAAAATCGAAACTTTGCCACTAAAACAATGTTGAAAATTACCATGCGATTTTCCCGATAAATATAACGTTTTATTTTATCGCCAAAATGGGATTCCGTCAGTGAGGATGTTATAAAGAGAGGTTTCAAGAAGTGTTGTTTCACGACAGCCATGGATGGCTCTGAAGATGACATCCTTTGACAAGAGAATGAAGAGGCCGAAGATAATTTTGAACAGGACAAAGATAATATTGTGAATGATAATTTGTTTAATGACAATTTAAATATTGATTCTATAATAGGAAGTGGTGATGATGATAAAATTAAAATTTCAATAAATTGTTAACTTGATATCCTCTTTTCTTCGAAATTGGCCTTTTTATAGATTTTTTTATTTTTTCGCCAAATGTAAAATGCGGTTACGGATAAACATAAATTTATTGACAAAAAAAATGTTACAATTATTATTGTTGGATTTGAAATGAAAATTGTGATAATATCTTTCTTATTTTGGAACAAGTACGTATTTATTATTATAAATCAATAAAAAAAAATATTTTTGTTTAAACCTATTTATAATACGTCCCCCTACTATCACCTGTAATTTACAGTAAAAAATGCGTATTATTTTCGAGAAATTACAGTAATTTTAAAACAAACTATAAATGTATTATCTTTGGGATTCACAAACGCCTTGTGCTCAAATAAAATATTTCTAAATTCACACGATGATTTTTTACTCTTATTTTTATTTATATTGAATATTTTAGCGTGCGGCGTTTCCCTAGTGGGGTAGGTTGATTTTTCGCTTTTATTTCTGGAAAATCATCATTGATCTCGGTTTGAAAGCTTGGGTTTGACTTTGATGTTCTAAATGCTGACGCTATAAATTAGATTTACTAATTTTTGACCATTTAGTTGTAAATATCGTTTGAAATAATGTACAGAAACACGTAATTCCCGTAGTTTTTTTTGTTTTGTTTTTTTTTAATTACAAACTGACTTCAAAATTTTACTCTTTCAAGAATAAATCCAAATAATATTGATATATTTTGTATTAGATACATTGAATGGAAAATATATTCAAACCAGAATTCTAATTAGGAATCACCACAGGCATTTTTCTACTGTATTCGATAAGTAAAAATTGTGTTAAAAAATTGTCGCATATTTCTGACTTTGTTCCATTAAATTATCATCTCTTTGGACCTTTGAGGCGTAATTTATTCAATGATGGCGCTGTTTTTGCAGAGGCGCACGGTTTGCCGTCGTTTCACACCAAATTCTTAAAGAAGTGTATTCTAAATACCTATAAGCACAGGTGCACCAGTCTAGAAGGTTATTACGTGAAAAAGTAGTTTAGTAGTACTGATAAATTATACACCATGTTTTATTTGTATGACAATAAATATATTGGATTAATTAATATTTCTACTTTCGTTTTGGGTCATATCTCTTGTGAATATACACCTATATATATATATATATATATATATATATATACATATATACATATATATATATATATATATATATATATATATATATTCTTTAAGAAGAAAATATTTTGAAAATATATTCATAGAATTATTACCAACTATAAACACTCGTTTGAGACATTGCATTTTTCTACAGATCCATTATTCATGAATCTAACTTATGCCTAAAATAATAAGGATTTTACAAATTTACCTTTTTCAAAAATACGCATGATAAACCTAACCAAAACTAGATTATTATAATATCTTACTTCGTTTAACCAACCCACACAGTGTTGACGGCCACAGACT
This sequence comes from Acanthosepion esculentum, assembly GCA_964036315.1. Classification (NCBI taxonomy): domain Eukaryota; kingdom Metazoa; phylum Mollusca; class Cephalopoda; order Sepiida; family Sepiidae; genus Acanthosepion; species Acanthosepion esculentum. Next base: position 36,636,250 of record OZ038490.1, read on the forward strand.
TTACCCACACACAGACATACCCATAAACAAGAATATAAGTATCCAATGCTCAGCATAGTTGCAGTATAAACCACTGGTGGACTCTGTGGGTGTTGAGCAAACACAAAAATGTGCCTGAGCGGGCGTCTGCAATAGGGATTGACTAGCCGCCGTGTAGCCAGTTTGTGTGTGTGCGTGTGTGTGTTTTAGCACTATAAACATTTAGTGATAAGAAACAATGTTTGATTAAAAAATTAATTTATGTCCCACAGACATGCTGTGGCCTCCCTCTGTCTCTTCTACAAATATTTTCACGGCAACTGTTCCGACGAGCTACTTTCGCTGGTTCCCGGTTTACATAAGTTTAAACGTGCTACCAGGCTAGCATCTCGGTCCCACCCTTTCACTATCAAAATGCTTAAATGTAACCGTTTCTTCTTCTCAAACAACTTCTTCTCCCGCACTTCCCATCTGTGGAACTCTTTTCCCCTTACTTGCTTCCACGATGACTATAATCTTCAAATATTCAAGTGTAATGTCAATCGACATCTGACACCCTGAGCTGGTTCCCCGTCCTTCTCTGTATCCTTTCCCCAAACACGCCTCTTTACTCTTGTTCTCAATCCTCTGTAACCCCTTGCGTGCTAGTGGCACTCCCGCCTTGCTTGGGGTGAATTGCCTTAAAAATATGTCACGTGTACTAGCAGGTTTCTGGTGAGATGTGTAGATAGTCTTAAGTAAGTAACTGAAGGCTACTTTATCACAAAGGTATCCCGTGGCCAAATTGGTAGGAACAGGCTACGGCAGATAACAAGAGGACATACAGAATAACATTTTTCTATGGTAGAATTCTACATATCGAAGCCGGTTGACATTAATTTCCTGTGTAAAATTCTAGTAACATCAGCTCCTAAACGTACGCCCATTAAAAAGGACGTTTATAGGAATGAGAAATAATATCTGATTCAAAACATTCGTTAATTGGTTGATATCGATTGATTAATTGATTTTTTTACAGCTTATATTCTGCGTTTTACGTCTTATTTCAAACTATAGACGGTCGCTTATAATTGTTTGATATATATATATATATATATATATATATATATATATATATATATATATATTACAAGGAAAAAATAAAATTTATTTCTTATAGGCATTATGAAAATAAAAAATAAGAGATGAAAACACAAACAAGATAGACCAACCGGTTTCGTTCCCAAGCTCAAATAGGGTCGACTGGGAACATAATAATTTGTTTCAAAATTACATTTACTCGCACAAACACCCTACACGCAATTAAAACATTAAAAAAATGAAATGATTAATGGTATGAGGGAAGACAAAATCAAAAATAAACGACACAAATTTGCGCAGCGAAAGAAAGAAGGAAAAAAACAAGGTAGGGGGAGGAAGAAGAGGAGAAAGAAAGGTGAGGGAGGAAAAAAGAGGGAAAATGTATACAAGATAAGAAAATTAGAATTACTACTACACAAAAAAGACAATGGTTAAACATAGGGAAAAAAGGAGAATTCCTTTGAATAATATGTGGAAATTTCACAGCGAATCAGATTGCTTCAAGCCGGGTTCAAAACCCAACTGATATGGTATCAGTCGGAGATTCTACCCGTAAGCCATTGGCACATGGCGGGGGATGAACGTGTATTTATTTTTAGATAAACACGCCAGTGACTGGAGAACTCGATTCGTTTTACCGAAGAGTCTTGCATCAGCAGCATTAATAATCATTGTTTACAAATTCACTTTTCTCCCCTAGAGCTCAACTGAAATAATTTTTCAGGAACATGTATATATTGTCAGCCACAGACTGACTGTTTCACTGTTTCACAGGTCATCAATGTGGCTAGACATTCGATTGCCTCGAGCCGGGATCGAAACCCGGTTGATTTGGTTGGAGATTTGGTTGAAGATTCTACCCCTAAGCCATTGGCGCACGGCGGGGATGAAGTTGTAAAAGTGAACATAGAAGTCAACACTTAGAGGCGACAGTCTGTTTCATGCTAGATGCAATCATGCTAGATGCAATCAGTGGCCCGATGATTGCATCTAGCATGAAACAGACTGTCGTCTCTAAGTGTTGGTTTCTATGTTCACTTTTATATTTACACACGCTCTATCTCTGATATTGAGCACTTTATCCCATAAATATAGCACACTTTAAGACTATATTTCTTCATTCATATATATATATATATATATATATATATATATATATATATATATATAGTCAATATATCTGGCATATATTGAGTGTTTGTTGAAATTATGAAAGACCTGGTTTGCTACATTATTCATGTATAAATTAGATAAAGTAGGAAACATATGCGAATCCATCGATGCGCCTTCAGTCTGTGTGTAAATGTAAACAACATTATTTTTGCACAGGACAAATATTTGAGTTGATGTCTTATTTGTAAGAATTAGATTCTAATACGTAGAAGTAATTAATCCCTCTTTTACATAAGTTTAATTAAAGACAACTGACAAGGTACAACGATTAAACATTTTATTCAATTGTTCTCGTGTTCGTATAAGTGGTTTATATTCTGGAGATAAAGTGTGTAAAAACTGTTCAAAATGTTCTATATATCCGTGCGCTTTCGGCTATTCTATTAGCCATTATCAAGGATATTTTTATTTTTAATCGAATGTGTAGATTTATATATGTTTCTAAAGTGATGGGATTATTTTGTCAAAACACATTGTGACCGTGTCCATAATTAATGTTATTAAGTGTTGTTGTTTTTTTCTTTTTTATTATCAGTGCTTCCATTATTTTTTATCTTTTTTTACATTTGGATGGGGCTATTATGCTATTATACACCTCTCTGGCCATATTTCAATTAGGACTCATTTAAACACACAAGGAAACTATACCAAACTCCATCTGCAACATACTTGTAGAAAATACTATCCGCATATAATACGAGTTGGTTATACATATGTTACTGTCATCTAGTGGTCATGAGTTTCAATCCTTTGATCTTGTCGTGAAGCACCAACTCAGCAAGAACAGGGACAAAACATCACAATAATCAACAGATATACCATGTCAAAAAATCGATGGACACCTGATGATGACCAAATGGTACTTGATGGAAACGTTGTGTTTATAATAACAACTCTGTAAAGAATAATAAGAATAATGGTTCGAAATAATACAAGAAGAATGAGTCTATCTCATACCGGGTGTAACAGCAAAATTGTCCAGTTGTTAGATTAAATTTTGAATCGTTGTAAGAAATGATTAAAGATATCTTACTGGAATTCTCCGATGTTTTTATAACACTATTGCACTCTAGTTTGGACAATAAGAATATATTTAGCTCTAAGTTGAAATGATGACCAATCTTGCTGTTGTGACCTCCTGATCCAGTTTATCTCTCTACTGTTCCATCTTTTTTAAAACTTATTCACCGTTTTCTTGATGGTTTTTGAATGGACTTTGAAGATGGAAGCCAAAGTATGAATGTTGGTACCATTACTGAAGGCCTGAATGATCATTTTTCTCCAACCATTACTCACTTGGGAAAAATAGTGGGGCTGACACAAAACAATGTTAACCTGTTCTCTTTCGAGCCGGATAACTAAAAGGGTTTTTTCAGTGTTTCTTACATGGTCTCATGATGGTGTCATCTAAAATGGTATCTTACCTGAAAACCTGGAAAAATCATTTAGTTTAGTGGGGGGTTGGGGGGTTATAGATAATAAACATTTTGGAGAATGGACAATTATCGCATGATGTTACACGATTTGGACAATTTTACTGTTACCCCCGGTATAAGATTCTTCATCCTCTGTCCGAGCAAAAATTCTCAGCTGTCACTGCTTTGCTTAACTGTTAATATTTTCCATTACAGGGTTTTTATGGTGATGTTTCTGGCGACGTGTTGTGGGGTGTGCAATTATTACAAACGGAAGAGAAACCGTGTTCCTCAGTCCATCCCCTGCTCGGTACCTGAACAAACGGTAGATAATTCCACACCTGCCCAGATGCCGCTGCAATACGGCGGTTTAGCTTCCATGATGCGAGCAGCCGGAACGCACCAGTCCCCCTTCGCATACATAGGACCTGCCACAATATCTACAACATCTCTACCACCGCCATCTTATACTGAAGTGAGTTGAAATTTTCAGCTTTCTTTTTTTCTTCTTTTTCTGTCCAATTTTTGTAAGCCTTGCATTAGTATTGTTAGTTTAAGCTTTTTCTTAAACAGCTGAAAAATCGTCCCACGGCTGTTACATTTTTTAAACGCTTGATGAACAGACTTTTACTCTGCAACTGCTCTTCTTGTATGAAGTCTTGTATAAAATGCTATTGTTTCATAAGCCCACCATATTGTTTCCACTAAAATAATTCCTTCTAGTTTCAATCAAACAGACACACACACACGCACACACAAACACACACACACACACACACACACACATATATATATATATATATATATATATATATATATATATATATATATATATATATATATAAGGAAGAAGTTATAGTTGTTCCAACGAGAATTATATATATTATACTCTATCTTCCATAATTCTGAAGAATTATGGAAAATAGAGAATAATATATATTTTAAAATAAAAAATCCACATTTCAACCCAAAAAGTTTGGTTTTATTTTTAATATATATATATATATGAATAAAGACAAAATGAAAACTGCACCTACTGGCTACGGGGTACCACCTCCCGCGTTAACCCTCTTATGTGTCTGGCCCCTCTGATGATTTAGTACGATGCCGAGTACAAAGTCTAGCTTGGTATCTCTTTGGGTGAGCTCATTACATAGTGGTATTCACCGCAGATCAACATCTCTCGTAAGAAAGGTTATTGATATTAAATTCGATTCGGGCCATCTGCTATTTCCGGGCGTGAATCGCCTCTTACACTAATAAGGAAAGAAGTACTATTCCTGAATACCAAACATGGTTTATTACACGACCCTATACCGTTCCAGTTCGGTTAGTGTTATTCGCCCAAAGATGTCGTAATCATTCAGCCTGTATCTGTTGTGTATGCAGTCTTTAATAAGATCAAAAAGATTTTTTCAAAATATAGTTATTTTTTTCTATCCATCCAGTGTGCTTTGGGTTCAGATGCAAAACTTTATAATAAATCATGTATTAATAGATTAATGTAATCGGATTTGACCTGAAGAAATAGCTTATGGGTTTACAATGAAAACCTGGTCTGATGTTCGATTCCGTTGTTCAACTGCAAAGTACTCGAATTAAACTTGAATGCTGAATAGAAAATATCATTTAAAATCCAGTAGTAAATTGTAAAACCTAGAATGATTACTTAAAACAAATGCATTAGAATATTCTTACATTTTATTGTTATTAGTGTTAATTTTTCTGCGAACATCGATTCTACAAGGGATCGTGGTCTTAAATCAATTCGATGCGTGTCCCATTTCTCCTCTACAGTTCCATACGGCTTGATTGATCACCAACAATGGGAAAAAATCCAGGATCTACTCAAAGCGAAAAACTTATAAATCACGGTAGCACATAAAGAACAACACTCAATGAAGAAGAATGAATCAACTGCCGAATTATAAGCCCTTGACTAACACGAAAACTGTATATTTCACTTGAAGAATGTCAGAATGAACCGGTCGAAATAATGCAGGAAAAAAATTACAAGAGTAGTATAGTTCAAAAATAAGAAAATTTTCTACGACAGAGGAAAGAGTAGCTGAATGATTCGTTTTTTAACGGGTTATCAACCCTTTGTGGGACATTTAAAGCCGAAACTTATTTGGGATTTTAAGAATAAATCTTTATTTTTATGCGAGTGAATATTGCCAATTCTCTGCCAATTTTTTTGAAGTCCCAAGTCCTTCGTGTTACTCCTCAATGCGCATGCGTAGTCGCTCCTCCTCCTAATCGGACTTATTATATAGGATGCGATTGGTAAATTGTCGCTATTTTATATTTTTAATTTCACGCGTACGCGTTGTTTTAGATTTTCTCGACTGCACAGTATAGTGAGGTCACTTGGGTACGCTCTGTGTGAAAAAAAGCACCATAACGCAATTCATTCCACCAGAAATTCGGAAATGGCATGCTATACTGCTTGGCCGAAAACTCCAATACAAACATTTCAGAGTGTTTGGGTGTTAATCGGAGGACAGTGCAGAGGAGAATTCGAAAAGAGTTTGATGAGTTTAATGTTGATTACGAATATACGGGAGCTTGGAAAACTAACTATGATCGTACTATTAAGAAAAGAACTCCCGAACTTTTTGGTGAGGACCTTATATTCAACACGGAGGCTTGTATCAAGTGCCTTGAGGAGGTAGAACTGCCCTGTATCAAGAGGGTGGCTGCTGGAAGACTGGCAACGGGACTCTGCACCATGCCACACAAGCAGGAGAAACCAGTCATGGCTGTCAGACAATTTCTGTGACCACATCCTTACATCTGACCAGCTATAAGTCCCCACACTGCAACGCACTTGATTATTATGTGTGGGGCGTACGTAGTTGAACAAAAGACCAACAAAACTCCTTGTAACACCAAAGATGAACTGGAGGCAAGGATTATGGCAGCATTCGCCAACTTAAACAAGGGGACCGTCTAGAAGAGTTGCAGGAGATTCCGAAGTCGTCTGGTGACCGTGGTCGAAGCCAATGATGATTTTACTGAATAGATTTACTCTTTAGCATTTCAAGATGTTTTTGTGTAATTTTGGTAAATATATCTGTTAAAATGATATGTCATTGTTATTTTCATTTTTTTTTTTTTTTTTTTTTTTTTTTGCGTGATTTAGACGACAATTTATCCATCGCACACTGTATTGCCTGGGTATTCCGGATAGCTTGATTAGTTAATCAATACACCAATATTTCAACCCTCGTGTTTCAATCATTGATTTCGCCATTGCACTCTGCCAGTGTACGATACCAGATTTCTATGATTTTTGTACTCTGCCAGTGTATACTATTAGATTTCTATGGCTACTCTGCCAGTATACACCACAAGATTTTCATGATTCATTGTATACTGCCAGTGTTTCAATCTCAGTTACAAAGACATAGATAAATCTTCAATAACCCATAACTAGCAACTAATTATATTTCTAGTACAGCAATCAGAAACTGAAATTACTATCAACAGGTTTTAATATTCGATGCTTACCGGTGTTCCTATTGGCCGGTAAAAATCTTGCAAGAAGATATTAACCTCATATATTAAGCTGGAACAAAACTTTGTAGCGTTTTTCAGTAGATGGCGTTTGAACACGTGAGATTCATTTCATACGTGACTGAAATTTATGATATAAACAAGTAGGGCACGTGTTGTTAATACAGTCGGCGGCGGCGGCGCCACAATGTCGCTGAATACTAAACATAATTTGTAGCGTAATATTCATTAATTAGACATTAATCACTAACTCTCTTGGCAACATTTTAGATTGCAGAATGATGCTATCAATTTAAGTCAATATCAAACAATCAAGGCCTGAAGAGATTCTCCAGTGTATTGTTCAGTGTGGAGATGAATGCGTGTTTCCAAGCCTTTCTATTGCTGTTCAAATTATGCTAACAATTGCAATCTTCATAACAAGCTGCGAGAGATTTGTCATTATGGTAACGCTAATTTTATTCTGTTTAAAAGCATCCATTGGCTAAGGTAGATGGTGTGGCCTATCATTGCTGAACGTGGGGAGAGAGAGAACTGAAAATGTTGAATTAGAAAACATAATTGACAAATTTGCAGAAGTCAAAGCGAGGAAGTTGCAGTTCTAGTCCTAAACAGCACCTGATTCCTTAGTTTCCCTTGTCTTCGCGCAGTACGAATGCAATAACTTATTGCGAAAATATATCTTTATGTGCTGCCATCATATTTTCATAATTTCACGTTAAAAATTTTTAAAGATTATTAAAGAAAATATTGGTCTATTGATCCATGTCCGCAGAGCCTAACTGTGGTTTATACTGCAACTGTGATGGTATAGCTTCTAGGAAAGAACGCGCCATCTGGCGCGGAAAACAGTTTGAACAAGGTCAGTAGGCTCAAACCCTCGATAGATCAAAGCAGGATACTACTTCTTTAGTTTGTCGTATCCGCGATCTAGCTGCTGGCAATACAGTTTAGCATTGATGACGCGACCGAATGAGACAAGTTCGAAATGCAGTACTCCTTGGAAATTCCACCAGACAAAGATCAATATTTGTTGTTTTCTTTCCGCTTCTCAACTGTCAGAACTTTCTGGCCTCGTTGTTGCTTGTTAGCTTTCGACCGTGTGTGGTGTACCCATTTACTGAACTTGTACGCGTTCCTTAAGCGTTTCAGGTGATGTTTGACTATTTCCACAGAAATCTGGAAGCGTTTCAGACAAACCCCCCAAAGGTTTGGCTCTTGTCCTCCTCTATGGCCACCTTCAGGGCCTCATCATCCAGGACCTGTGGCCGGCAACTGCGGAGATTCCTCACAAATGGACAGATCTCCCGACCTGAATTTCTGGAACCAATGCCTGTCGGTGCGTTCACTCACAGCATTATCCCTAAAGGTTTCACGTATCTGAACATTTGATGCGGTTGCGGACAAGTCCACCTTAAAATCATAAAGCAGATACATTCGAACGAGCTGCTTCGACACCGCCAATTTGCTCGAGCTATGATTGATGTGTCTGCGTAACGCACATGCACTGGTCAAGAGCAATGCACACAACCCCACCCCACCGCTTTCCCAATATGTGACGAATTCATTTACAAATCAGTGATAACTACTTCAAGGACTTTTTTGGCTAACTTATCGTAAAGCTGATTTCCATGCAGGAACTCACCAAATCCAGGTATTTACTTGACCCCCCACTGAGTCAGGTTGTGACACAAGGTCGGTTTTTAACGTGGGGACCCGAGTGTTTTCACCCGGGCCGCTTGGTCATAGCTTGTCCAAGCTGGTCAGAGCTAGTCTTGGCTTGTCATAGCTGGTCCAGGCCGGAGCCGGTCTAAGCTAGTTGTAGCCATGATATCACCAGCGCAGGGGCGAATCCCTACACCAGGTAAGTATCGAGTGAAGCTCTCAGCCAGAAGGCCGACCAATCCAGTTAAATCTTAACAATAAATCGGTTTTGGGCTCGTTGTCCAACAAACCCAAAACCGATTTATTGTTTGATGATGAAATTATTTTATTTGCGCTGCTCTTTCAGATCGTGGGCGATCATTACTTTCCACAGCTTCATATCCTCCATTGTGGCACTAACTCATGTTTGTCTCCTTACTATCACACAGTCCCTGTTGCGTCATCCATTTTATATTATTCAGTAAAACTAGCACGGACATTCATGGAAGGTCATTAGGGTGGCATTTTGTGTCATAACACAGCTGGTCAATGTCGGAGGTTGCAGGATGACCAACCCGTCTTGCTCCATTGTTTGGTGTCCAGAGCAGTAGAACACACTCGAGTTCTTGTTTTGCTCGCCAGCAATGTCCTGCAAAGATCATTCTGCGTTCACGTAAGATTGTAGAAATATCAGAGATGGGTCTATAGAGCTGTCACGTTGGTTGGATGTTCTCTCCAAGAGAGATGTTAAGCATAGCTCTCAGCATCCGAATTATAGTTTCCATCAAGCTTAGACTCTAGAGTTTTAGTTAACATCCATCAAGCAGTGGCACCATACATTAAAACGGCCTCTACAGTGGCGCAAAAGAAACTCAGTTTGAGGTTGGCAGATAGATCAGAGATTACTCAATGTTTCCTTCTGTCTCTCCTGTCTTCAGTGTCCTGTGAGTGTCAAATTCTCTATACCCTCTTTCCTCATTATATTCTCAGGAATTTCAACTGTCTCTTTCTTATTCTAAATAAAAGTATCTTATTTACTTTTATTTTCCTTAAAACTTCCTGAGTGCTCATCTGTTTCGTCTATGGTATTCTCAGCATCTTTCTAAAGAAGCACGTTTCAGTTCACTCATCTTTCCTCTTCATCAGAGACGAAATTGCCCAACATTTACTGCCATATAGGAGGATTGATATCTGCATACATAAAGTTGTAGCCTCTGTCTATTTGTTTGTTTGTTATCGAACTCCTCCTAGGGTTTTGAAGATAGACCCCCATAACAATATACATTACGCAGGGTACTTGGATAAGTATATTTCATTTTGATCAAAGGGGGTCCCCGGAAAACACAAACCACCCATTGATTTTTTTCCTTTTGATTTAAGTTAAATTTAAATTTGAACAAAGGGAATATAAAATATAGAAGGAGAAAGCCAAAAGATGGAGGTCACATCGGCACAAATGAGACAATATGGACATCAAATTGAGCAAGAAATCACCAATCAGTGTGTAGTGCCTTACAATACATATTTGTTGCTACAATTCAACTGTTATATCAATATTGAAATCTGCTCATCAATTCATTCAATCAAGTATTGCATCAAATACATATCAAAGGGGTCAGATCAAGCTGTTTTTGCACAAACACCCACTGAATTTTTTTCCCTTTGATTTAGATTAAATTTAAATTTGAACAATGGAATGACTCCTATCCAAAATATAGGAGAAATCCAGAAAATGGAGGTCACATCGGCAAGATCATTGAGTAATATTGAAATGCATCATTTTTCTCCACAAATTATAACAATGATTTAAAATCAATCATCATTTTTCTATAAAAAATGTGTGACACACGGAGAATCAAAAAACGTTTTTGTTCAAATTGACTATTATCATGATCTTTTCACTTTACGCTTCTATTTTTCAAATTGACTATTATCATGATCTTTTCGCTTTACGCTTCTATTTTTCAAATTGACTATTATCATGATCTTTTCGCTTTACGCTTCTATTTTTCTAAACATGCTAAATTGACTTTAAATATTTGACGTAATTTTTCAAATTTTAAAACGTCGTAAGACCTTTTCTAAATTCTGGGATTTAAACAGTTTCATTTAAGGACTATAAATGCTGCCGAAAAGCTTTTCAAATTTTCTTTTTCCATTGCGGGATCATTGCAAAAAGTTCGTGTCCGGTTTTCATTGTTTTTAATTTTATAATCAGTCACGAACAATGCAATGATCTAATAAAGATGTCCTCTTGATTCTATATTTACAGCCGTAAAGTACGTAAATCAAGTTTGATTGATAATCAGGATCGTATGAAAAATAATTAATAAATCGTAGGCAAAAGAAAGACGTGTAATTTTTTTAAATAATATTATCCAGTTAATTTTATTGTTTTATTCGGCAAGTATTCCTAAAACATGCAGTGCCAAAAGGACTTCTTTTTCATGACACGATTTTTTATTTTAACTGCAATGTTTATTGTTTTAAAAAGCGATGATTAGAATTATAATAAAACCTAAACATATGAAAATAAATTTATATATTTTTGTTCTTGAAAATTTACAAAAATATTAAACACTATTAGATAGTTTATTTACAAGAATAATTTTATATTTACAACATTGTAAAAACTAATACAATTAAAACTAATGCAATGCAATATTTATCATTTGCTAATTCATAAAGGAATAAATATGAAAACTATTTTCATTCACAAATTTATAAACATTTACTAAATTATTAAAATATGTGAACCAACTATAAGGATATCCTTATTATTTACCATTTTATAAAGTTCGAATCAATTGGCAACTCGTCAATAAACGATCTAATAAATAAATAACCTAAATAAACAATCTAATAAGTAAATTGTGATTAATATTTTTTTGTAAATTCTCAAGAACAAAGAATATGTATAAATTAACTTTCACGTGTTTTTTTTTTATTACAATTCTAATCATCGCTTTTTAAAACAAAACATAAGCATTAAAGAGGAGTAAAGTTAGTTAATAATAAAAACGGCGTCAGGGGAAAACTGTTCTTTTCACTCTCCGTTTTTTCCCAGGTACGAAGGTAATGTGTGCCAATTATTCTTTAAAAAAAGCAATATAAATGATTTGTAAAAGATACATTTTAAGAAATTCATATTTTCAGTCAATGAAATTGATGTTTTTTGACATTCACATTTTGTCGACGTCTTTTTTTTTCCAGGTAGTATCTAAGCCTGAACTTTATCCTATCAATAAAGGTGATTCGGCGTCTTTGCCAACGTCACCAATCACACCGGAAGAAAGTGTTATTCGGAGTTATTCTTCACATCGTGCCAGTAAGTAGTCTTAATATACTACAACCATATACAAGTATACAAAATATAACTTTATTTATAAATTCAAAGAAGAATCTGCAATATTATCGGTCTTGACATGACATCTCGGCTTCAGTCATTTTCCCACTGCCGTAACGTAGCTTCACTATGTTTTTCTATAAATATTCTCATGCTAATTGTTCTGATGAGCTATCCTCTTTGGCACTTAGGCTTTACGAATTTAAGCGCAGTACTAGATTGGCAGCTAGGTCACATCGTTTTATATTTGGAATTGCTAGATACGACTGTATGTTCTACGCTAACAGTTTCTTCTTGCGCACTTCTTGCATATAGAACACTCTTCTTGCTTTCCAATTAGCTTTGATCTTAAAAAAATTAAAGGCAATAATAATTATCATAATGTTTTTAGTTCTTCTATCTGCCATTCTTCTAAAACAAGCTGAGTATGCTGCGACGGCATTCTATGCTAGTCAATAACAATAACAAAATGCAATGAGAAAAAATACACAGGGGGTTTATACATTCTTGCCAAAAACAGTTTTTAGTTATCAGAATTTATTTTACTTTGCTATTTCGACGGGCAGCACGTTACTGTAGAGTAATTGGCCATGGTTAAATGTAATTGGCAGAAATGCCCAAGAAACAGAATTGACAAATTGACAAAGGTTGTAATAAACAATAACAAAAGAAAGAAAGAAAAGAACAGGACAAAAATTAATACGAAACAAGTAATATATATGAGACAAAAGTAGGCAAAGAAACAGTAATGAGACAAAAATTTCGCAAAGTATTGACACATAAAAGGGCAAGTGATCGCAGCGTTCCGATTTCCAGACGAGAAAGAACAGAAATATGGCGGATGAGACCGAGCAGTAGTCTATCTTATTGGCTTGGAATAAATTCCAGCATGTATCAGTACAATTTCTCCATAAATTTGGGGAGGGGGTGTTTTGCTGTCATTCGCGATTCTATTGGAACCAACATAATCAAACTATGCAGACGGCAACAAACAGAGAAAAGGAAATGTTTTTTAGCAGGGAGTATTTGCATTGAATAAAATACTTAACAGTTAAGAAAAATGATAATTTCTGTAAACACGAATAGGCAGATATATAAATGGCAATTTTTAACCTTCTTGACCGCAAAAATAACGGTGTGTCAAATGAACAGTTATTCCTTTGACACCGCTATTGCTGTATACAATTTTTAACTCTCTCGGCAATGTTCATTTAGAAGATTATAAAATATGTGAATCAAGTACAATGCGATATTTATTATTCACCTTTCATAAAGATTTATTATTTACTGTTTTATAAAGAAATACATTTGCAAAACAATTTATTCAGAAATTTATTTTAAAATAATACAAAATTATGAAAATATGTAAACCAACTATAATGCAATATTTATAATTTATCATTTTATAAATAACTATAAAAACAAGTTTTTTATTCATAATTTTATAAAAAATATATATCAATGGACTGTAGAACAAGAAAATTTGAATAAACATGATTTTCTGAACATAATACATTTTCCTCTCAGATTATTTCTTGTTTTAATTTTCCAATTTTTATAAATTTATAATTAAAAAAAAAAATTTCATATTAATTTCTCTATAAAAAGGAAAATAAATATTCCTTTATAGTTAGTTCACATCTACTCAACTACATTACGGAGAAAATCATCACTGGATGCACTTATAAAGTACGCAAGACTAGAACAGATATCTTTCCCAAATACATCCGCCTTGGATGCGCAGAAAAATTCAAACACTATGAAAAGTATATAATGACAAGGATACATCGATCGGCAAGACGCTACGTGTGGGAAACATCTTATCCAACTCCAGGGTCGAAACCTTCAGACAAAGCATTCTATACAAAACAACAAACAAATAAATCTTGTAAACAAAAAAATATTCTTGTAAATATGCAATCAAATAAATAAATAGTGTTTAATATCTTTGTGGTCAATTCTCACGAATAAAGAAAATGTATAAATCCATTTTCATATTTTGGGGTTTTATTAAATTTCCAATCGTAGCTATTTAAAACAATAAGTATTACCGAGGGAGTGAAAAGTATATACAGTAAGAGCGGTGTCAAAGAAATAACTGTCCATTTGACACGCCGATTTTTTTAACGAAGGTTAAACATTGCCAAAGCATTTAATGATATTTTTTATGTAAGAAAACATGAAAATTGCGTTTACTTGAATGACTTCAGTCATGTTCTTAAATTGTAAAAATACACTCTAGAATTATCTACATGGAACCATGGTATCATAATGTTTCATAAACTAATTTTTTAAAACTGTTATATACACTCTTATACAGATAACGCACGTAAATTTCTTCAATGTTTATTTAATGAAAATGAGTAAATAAAAAATAATAAAATCCTTTGCCTTGATCTTTTTTACATTTATGCAATAAAATAAATTGTTAAAAAAATTCATAAATGCTTTTCATGATATGGAATTACATGCATATAAAGTATTGAAAGTTAATAACTTTGTCAAGCATATATTAATAGAGGGTTAAGATTGAACAGGTTAAGATTGTCACACTGTATAAAGCCTAAGAGCCACTCGAGGTAGAGTGTTACTGAGTAAGAGGCAATGTTTATGGGGGATATGTAGGGGCAGTAACGTTTGACCCTAAACTTGAACAGGTTAAGATTGTCACACTGTATAAAGCCTAAGAGCCACTCGAGGTAGAGTGTTACTGAGTAAGAGGCAATGTTTATGGGGGATATGTAGGGGCAGTAACGTTTGAACCTAAACTTGAACAGGTTAAGATTGTCACTCTGCACAAAGCCCAAGAGCCACTTGAGGTAGAGTGTTACAGAGTAAGAGGCAAAATTTATAGGTATATGTAGGGATGGTAACGGTTCACCCTAAACTTGAACAGGTTAAGATTGTTACACTGATATAAAGCCTAAGAGCCACTCGAGGTAGAGTGTTACTGAGTAAGAGGCAAAGTTTATGGGGGATATGTAGGGGCAGTAACGTTTGACCCTAAACTTGAACAGGTTAAGATTGTCACTCTGCACAAAGCCCAAGAGCCACTTGAGGTAGAGTGTTACAGAGTAAGAGGCAGAGTTTATAGGGATATGTAGAGGTGGTAACGGTTAACCCTAAACTTGAACAGGTTAAGATTGTCATGATGGGAGAATATAAAAAAAAAATCTATATATAAGAAGAATGTTAGACTAATGAATTTCAAAGTGGAAAAAATCTGTGTAAGCCGTTTCGTTCTTTAGGGTATCATCAAACTAATTTTTTGCTGATGGGATTATAGATGCGTATGAAGGGGAGGGATAATATAAAAACGCCAGTGACCAACGGAAGCTGATGCTAGAGCGACCTTCCTTCCTGAAGCAAAATGCAAAGACGTAGAAGAGAAGTAGCAGTACGAGACGAAACCTTTCTCGCAGTGAAAAGATTTCTCAGTTGATCTTTAGTAAGAAGCGTTTCCAAGAAAGCAGTGGAGACATTCATGACGATGCAACCGACTGGTCTCACGCCTGAAAAATGACACTTTCCATCATCAGTTATACAAAGAACCACGTACATACAGTCACAAATACAACCACATAATATATTGTGATGACGTTATAATGTACAATATTTGTTATATTTTTCAAAATATAGCATTGAAAACTTTCAACATTACTTAGTTCCCTTTGTGCAGAGTGTGATGAATAAATTGTTGCCATATTATATTTTTAATTTCACGCATGCGCATTATTTGTTTTTGTTGATTGCACAGTCTAGTAGGGTCAGTTGGGCACCGTCTGTGAGAAAAAGAGTACCATGACGCAATTCACGCCGCCAGAAATTTGGAAACAACATGTTGTACTGCTTGGCATTTACGTCAGAAGCTCCAATACGAACATTTCAGTATGTTTGGGTGTCAATCTGGGGACAGTGCGGAGGATTCGGAAATAGTTGGATGAGTCTAATGATAATTACGAAGGTAAGACAGCTTGAAAAACTAACTCTGATCAAAAAATCTCCCAAATTTGTTGGTGAGGACCACAGACTCAACGCGGAGGCCTTCATGAAGTGCCTTGAAGAGGTAGTGTTGCCCTGGGTTAAGAGAGTGGCTACTGGAAGACCCTATGTCTGGCAACAGGACTCTGCACCATGCCACACAAGCAGGAGAAACTAGTCATGGCTTTCAGACAATTTCTGCGACCACATCACTCCTTACATCTGATCACCTAACTCCCCACACTGCAACCCACTTGATTGTGGGGGGGGGCAGTTGAACGAGAGGCCAACAAAAACGCCTTGTAACACTAAAGATGAACTGAAGGCAAGGGTTATGGCATCATTCGCCAGCTTAAACAAGGAGACTGTCCAGAAGATTTGCAGAAGATTCCAAAGTCATCCGGAGGCCGTGGTCGAAGCCAATGGCGATTTTATTGAATAAATTTACTCCTTAGTATTTCAAAATATTTTTGTGTAAATATATCTGTTAAAATAATATTGTTATCTTCATTTTTGCGTAATTTAGACGACAATCCATCGCACACTGTATTGCATGGGTATTCCGAATATGTTAATTAATTAATCTACATATCGATACACCGATATATCAACCTCCGTGTTTCAGTAATTGATTCCGCCATTGCACACTGCCACTGTACGCTATCAGATTTCTATGATTCATTGCACTCTGCCAGTGTATGATACCAGATTTGCATCTTGCATTTTACTCTTTAGCATTTCAAGATATTTTTGTCTAATTTTGATATATATATATATATATATATATATATATATATATATATATATATATATATATATGTTAAAATGAGATGTCAGTGTTACTTTCGGTTTTGAGTAATTTGGACGACAATTTATCCATCGAATCCTGTATATTATATACTTCACTTTACTCCCCAGATGTGAGTACAATGCCGAGGTGTTTACTACTTTCAGGGCAGAAAATGACTAAACAATTTAATTATTAGTAAATTTTAATAGTAAGATAAACGAGTGGAAATGAATTGCAAAACACTAATTTAAAAGAAAAATAGTTTGTATAGCATAATATGCAAATTATTTATCTTCATGATGCGCGAACTGCTATGTTGGGCAAGATATACAACACATGTTATACGGGTTATAAGACACGTGCTGCTTACATATAAATAAGAAAGTTGCATAAACTTGTTAGCGCGCTTTTAATTAATATTCAGGGTTTCAGGCTGGCACACAAATTTTGACATATATATATATATATATATATATATATATATATATAGTCATTGTTTCGCTGTATCACAGCTCCATGGTGTGGCTAGACGTCCGATTGTTTCAAGCCGATATCGAAACCCGACTGATTTGACAGATATCTTACACCTAGGCCACCGGCAGAAAGGAAGGGAATTTTAACGTTTTTCTCTATATGAAATACGCCAGAGTCGGCACGGAGAACTAAATTCATACTTGAAGATGAATGCTTAATAGCAGTAGGAGCCACTGTTTTTAAACACCCGATTTCCCTAAAGAGCTCAACCGGATTTTCGGGAGCATATATAGTCATCCACAGACAAGCTGTTTCACTGTATCACAGCTCCTCAGTGTGGCTAGACGTCCGATTGCTTCAAGCTGGGATCGAAACCCGATTGATTTGACATCAGTCAGATATCTTAACCCTAGGCCATCGTCAGAAAAGTAGGGAATTTTAACGTTTTTCCCTATACGAAATACGCCAGCGGCTCGGCCCAAATTGATTTTATTTATATATATATATATATATATATATATATATATATATATATATATATATATATATATATATATATATATATATATATATATTTGATTATATATATATATATATATATATATATATATATTGATTATATATATATATATATATATATTCAGTTCACTCCCAAATAAGACAATAATCCCACCAAGAAGCAAGGGGTTCCTGGGAGTGAAAGAGAATGAGACTACTTCGGAATGAACCAAAAACCCAATCCTAAACAAAGGACAAACCTCTACTCCTGTTCAAAAAGGGCAAGGGGCGTGAACCGGTCTGTAGCCAAACCTATCTATTCCTATTAATTGTAATGCAAATCAATGTAAATAAGTTTATTACCTTACTAACCATCTTTAATAAGCTTTTTTAAATATTACTTAGGTAATTCAAATGAAATGTACCTTTTAATTCATGATTTTTTGTTTCTTTTTCAGATAACAATACTTACGTAACTCTAAACGTCGTGAACTTAGTGCGATCTGGTTCGAGTCGAGGACGACAAGGAGATCAAGGTGTTGCTCCGCCATCTTATTACGAAGCTATTCAAAGTCCTAGTTCGCCATGTTCCCCTTCTTCTCAACAAGAGTTACTATCAAGTACAGATAAATAGACAGTGAACGCTGATGTCCAATATAATTCTCAAAAGTTGTATTTTTTTTTTTTTAACTGTGGGTTTTTCATTTTCTCCCTCCATAAGCAAATCTTATACAGATTTTTTAAAAAGTGTATATCCCACAAATCAAGATTGAGAAAAAAAATGGACGAACTCTCTGTCGTTTTATATGTACCAATCCCTGGATGGCGTGGCATCTAGCAATTCACTTACTACATGAAATGTTTTTGTCATTTTGCTTTTTCCTTGCGAGAAAAACAAACTGACACTTTAACGCGTGAAGAAAAACTTAGTGAGAGAAAACGATGTCTGAATCATTTAAAAAGAAAAAAATTGAAACAAAAAAGAAAAACAATTAAAAAGTAATTATCTCTCACTTTCTAAATACTTCAGTCAGTGGATTGCTGGTTGTAGTCATCGTGGGGGTCCTCCTAGTGCGTTGATGGGTTTAAAAATCAAACAAGTATAAACAGATCTTATACGGATTTCTTTTTTCATATTCCAAATTTTTCTTAGCTTCAAATCTCACTTGATAGGATAATGAATCGATGAAACATAATATCACGTCCTCGTAGACTGATTTTTACTTAAAGAAAATTTCTGCCCACACATAGGCACTACTCCGTTACAACGACAGACACATAAAAGTTGGAATTATCTATTGACAAAAATGGCTTCTGAATTGTACGAAACAGTACCAAGTTACCATTGGAAACGTCATAGCCTTATTGTTTCCTTACTTGAATGATCCAGTATCAACTGATAATAGATTGTCATAAAAGTATATCGTTGGCACGATTTTATAAAATGCATTATTGCTGTTTGTATAAGTCCTTGTAATCCAAGATTATAAGTGACGTTGATATTAATTTTGAAAGGATGATAATTATTGATATAGTTGAATCAGATGAACGCTACCCAAGATGATAATTATAAATGCTAATAATAATAATAATATTGCCTAAAAATAAAGGAACACAAAAGTGATGAATACATATACAACCGTAAAAAGTATGAATATTCCGAGAATAACACAGCCTAATGTCTGCGGAATACTCAGAATTCACAGACACTTTTACAAAAATACATTCCAACTAATCTTTACATTCCAAAATACACAGTCAGAGAAAATACGACAATATTACAAAGTTTCTTCGAACCAGAACAGTTGAAAATATATTTTCGAATATAACACACACACACGCACACACATCCACACACACATGTATATATGAGTGTGTGTGTGTGATATATATATATATATATATATATATATATATATATATATATATATATATATATATATATATGTATATATATGTATGTATGTATATTATATATATATATATTATATACACACAAACATACATATATATATATGTGTGCGTGTGTATAATTATATATAAATATACAACATTATATTTATGTATGTGTAAATATAATAAATATATAAATAAATATATATATAAATATAGCACACACACACACACAAAAATATATATGTCTGTGTGTGTGTATGTCTGCTATTTTTATATATATATATATATATTATATACACACAAAAACACATATGAGTGCGTGTATATATAATATATATATATAAGTAAATATATATATAAATATACAGAAATATATATATATATATGAGTCTGTGTGTACTATATTTATATATATATATATATGTATATATATATATATATATATATATATATATATATTATATACACCCAAACCGTCATATATGTGTGTCTATAATATATATATATACATATATATATATATATAAAATAAATAAATATATATAAATATGCCACATTATATATGTGTGTGTGAATATATATTATATATATATATTAATAAATATATATATAAATATAACACACACAAATATATATGTGTGTGTGTGTGTGTGTGCGCCCGTGTGTGTGTGTGTGATTAGATATAGTTTTAAAGTGCGCTATGATTATAGAGTAGAAGTCCACAATATCGGGGATATAGCGTGTGTAAATATATGAAGTGTTGACGATGATGTCAACACCGGGTGCTGACAGTTTGTTTTAATGTATGATGCAGACTATCAACACTCGGTGTTGGCATCAATGTCCACATTTCTTTCCCAATTAGATTAATGAAAAGTAAGAACTAATAAAAATCTTCCAGAATTAACTAATAATAGAAAAGGCATCTCATATTCCATCAAGACAATGCGAGGTTGCACATTAAATGTGAAGGCTTCAGTTAGAAACCCACATTCATCTGCCATACTCTCTACATATTGCTTTAGATAATCATTTAATCTACACTTAATAGTTAATTTATAAAAAAATCTTTCACTTGAATTGAAATTGAACTTGAAAGACAGGCAAAACAACACTTGGAAACATAGAACATTCTGTGAGAGAAAACTGGAATACGCTTATCTCCCTTTCTAAGGAACTGCCTAAAAAACTTCTCATATATATATATATATATATATATATATATATATATATATATATATATATATATATATATATATATATATATATATATATATATATATTGAGGAAATAGTATGAAAAAGTGGGAAAAGCTTACTTGTGACGCGTTTCGTCCTTCAGCGCTCCATCGGACGAAATGAATCACAAGTAAGCTTTTTCCACTTTATCACAGTATTTCCTTAGTACTGATCTTGATATATAAAAATATATAGTGTTATCTTCATATATATATATATATATATGTGTGTGTGTGTGTGTGTGTGTGTGTGTGTGTGTGTGTGTGTGTGTGTGTTTAAACTAGGTGTATGCAAAAGATTACACCTTTCTTTTTCTTTTAAGAAAACTAGAGACAGAATACACAATAAAAAATTTGAGGGGGGTAGCTGTTGTTTTATTTATTTTACTTTTGTTTTTCAATTATGAAGTCATTATGTAAGAAGCTTAGTGCTCAATCCAAAACAAACGTCGCTAATATATTCAATAAAACAAGTATATCCCTATAACTTACCGTAAGTATTAATTACTTAATGTTTTATGTACTAGACATTCCTGAGGCATATACTGTACATATGCATTTACTCTATATACTATATGTAGAGAGACATAGTGTATTTCTGATGATTCTCTACTTGTTAATACAATAACAAATAAGGCTATACACACACTCACACGCACATACATATATTACATATATATTTATATGACAAAGTAGAAAAAATTTCCTTTTGACGCATTTCGTCCTTCAGGACTTAATCGGAGTAAATCCCAGCCTCCCTTGTTCGTGCGCATGCGTCGTCGTACCAACATAACAAATTTAGTCCGATTAAGTCCTGAAGGAAGAAACACGTCTCAAGTAAACTTTTCCCAGTTTGTCATACATTTTCCCCAATACTGTTCTTAATATATAAAAAAATATATATCGTTATCTCATATATATTTATATAGGATAAGATAAAAAACAAAGAGGAACCGTTTATCAATCTAACATATTTCACTTTTATTAAAGCTTCTCTCAGTCTCTGATGAAGCATTAATAAAAGTAAAACATATCAGACTAATAAACGGTTACTCTTTGTTCTTTGTCGTATCTTCCTGTCGGATTCCGACCCATATTTGATCTGCATTTGATTAATATTTAATTAATATTGTTTATGCATATACAATTAAAAAGGACAGACATTTTGTGCCGATTGATATTAATGATCGACTTTCCTTCTCAGATAAGGAGGAAATTCCGTCAAAAATTTTCAGATGTTCATTTCGGAAGAAAAGTACAATAAAAAAGACAAAACGTTCTGCATAGGATATACCACAACCACACTTTCAAGGAGGTTCACTTGCCACCTATCGAAATATTTGCCATCAAACAACACATTCATAAGCGGCATAAAAATCATAGTAACATGAGAGAGCTCCTCACAAGCAATACCAAACACTAGTGACATAAAATAGTAAAAACAGACATATGATCCTCGAAGCAATACTCATACAACAAAACAATCATCAATAAATAAAAACAATTGTGACTGTTGTAACTTCTAGGGAAGATTACTGAATAAAATAATCACACGAAGGTTGGTCATGAACGAGAATACTTAGGACAAGAACAAGTCATAAGATTCGCCAGCGGCGCGTAGAAGACGTAGTCAACTGCTAGAAGTGAGTCAAGTGAATCTCCAACTACACAACTACAAGTAAAATGTAGAACAAGGTCGAATTTAATGATGGGTATCCGAGCATGAGGACTCAAACAAAAATTCCCTGTTGACCCCGTATAAAACGGGGTCGGGTAGTTGTTTCACGAGACGAGACTCTGTACTTCGTCTGGGAATTCTCTCTGCCCGGAGACAAATAGTTTGACCAGCACAGCTGGAGACGAATCTCCAACTGCAGACCAACATACAGTATTTACTACTGTATTTATGCAAATGGGAACATACCCATTATCATCTGTAGGTATGCCACAGCAGTAACTTAAGAGCCCGGATCCCTAAATGTATACATAACAAACACAAGTCGCACTTCACTTATGTCATAACACTCTCTGTTTACGTCACAACATATGCCACGCGCTTTCATGACATAACTTTAACAGCTTATTTTTAAAAAATAGCTTTGCTACACCATTTC